>PVJA010017614.1:0-41331 GCA_004027025.1 Myocastor coypus | reverse complement strand
ATTTTGAGTCAATGTTGATTTTCTGAAAAATCAATTACTTTTTCTTTTTTCTCCTTTTTTGTTCATTTCCATTCATGTACTTTCATGAATGGAAAGTACATGTAAATTTCTTATCTCAAGGCTTGCATGATAAAGGAATTTCAAAGGTCAGGCAGACTGGGTGGAGATGGATAAGGGTTGTGTACATTTCCTTATTGCAGCAAAAGCACTGATGATATAAACGCAACCCATCATCCAGATGCATGGTAATATGACAATTTCTGATACCCTCCTCCCACTAGAATAGAGTAGGAAAAAAAATGCTATCACCTCTATTCTAGGACATTTCTGTCAGGTCCTTCAGTGGTGTTGAATATTGGGCACTAGATTGTATTCTTGGCTCTGTAAGTCATCTATGATTAATTCTGCTTAAAAAGCCAAAGATAGTTTTAAAAAATTAATTTACCTGTGCATTATACATAGTTGTTATGGTTTATGTCTAGTTGTCCCCCCAAAGCCTCATGCAGTCATTGGACAAGAACTTCTATAGATTGAGACTTGACTCATGAGTCCCTGGGATTATGTGTGTTAGTACTGATGTAGAGTTTGAGACTTGATCCATGATCCCTAGGATTATGTGTTTTAAGTACTTCTAGGATTATGAGTTTAGCCTGAGACGAATAACCTGAATGTAATTTAAAGAGAGACAGAGAGACAGACTGGTGCTGTTGCTCTGCTGCCCTGATTGATTGGCTGCCTCTGCCACCATTTTGTTGCTGTTCTGCTGCCATGAACTGGATGCTCTCTGTTCCGTGCTACTCAGCCTTAGGCTAGAAAAATATGGATTGAAACCTCCAGTAACTATGAGCTAAATAAACCCTTCCTTCCTTCATTTTGTGTGTTGGATATTTGTCCCAGCAACGAGTGAAGAGTAACTAAGACAATAGTTATCAAACACACTTAGCTATTGACTAACCACACACAGACACACACACACACACACACACACACACACACACACACACTCAGATGAGAGAGAAAGAGAAAAAGAGAGAGACAGAGACAGAGAGACAGAGAGGCAGAGAGAGAGAGAGAGAGAGAGAGAGAGAGAGAGAGAGAGAGTTGTCTTTCAAAAAATGCCTTTAATTTTTAAGAAAATTTGGAATTCAGGAACTAAAGAGAGTCTGAAAACATCTTCCAAACTACTGAATTGTAGCGATCCCATGTGCAATATCACAGTTTGTTCCCTTTACACTCATTCTTAGAGCCTAGGAATTCCCCTTATTTTAACTGAAGCAACTTTGTACTTCAGAAAGCAATACTAAGCTTATTGTAAACATCTATCCCTGAATTGCTTTTATGGGGGAAATTTTTATTGAAGGTCAACTTGTGTCTTTAGAACTGGCTAAAATATCATACCGGCTTTCACTTTCTTCTTTGACTTAGCCTGTGGTACTGAAAAAAGATAAAGGCTTTGTTAGTGTCCTTGCAGTTTACCAAGGCATCTTCCACCTATTGTCTTACCATTCCTTATCACACACACTCTCAAAAAATGGAGTGAAAGCAGCATGGCACGAAAAGTGCATGTTATTCTAAATTTCACCAGTGAGGCACCTGAGAAGAGCAAGTGATTTGTCAGGGTCATCACATACCAGGAGAGCAGAGGAACAACACATACGGGACATCTAGATTTCTACATCAGTTCTATTCCCTTAGCCACACTGAGGTTAGAGTTAAAAAAAAAAAAAAAAACTGGCCTATACTTCTTGAATGAAGGAAATTAGAGTCCAGGCAATCTATCATAATTTCTGTACACTAAAATAATTCAGATTTGAAAATACATTTTTAATATCTGCTTCATGAACTACAAAAGACTAAGAACTATAGCCATACAGCAAGGTGAGAAAGTAAAACACAAAGTAGTAATTGTGGTGTGAGAGAGTTAACTGTGGAGAGATGATTCTGAGGGACACAGATTCAGGGGGGCCGAGACTCCTGGATTCCGTCCTTCCTTTCTTGCTTGCTTTTTTTTTTTCCGGAACTGGGGATTGAACTCAGTCCCTTGCGCTTGCCACGCAAGTTCTTATTCTACTGAGCTATCTCTCCAGTCCCTGGATTCCTTTCCTAATAACTGCCACTGACAGACTGAGTATCTGCTGGTAAACCATGGGTACCAATTCCTTATATAGGATAAGCATAACACTACAGGTTTTGCTAACCTTCCAGAGCTCTGTGTAGAACTCAACAAAATAATTTACTATGAAACTGAAGATAGTGGGTCTCCACACAAATGAAAGAACAGTAGCTGAGCTCCTTGACCAGAATTTCAATTGTTTTAACCTGTGGAATACATACATACATATATATATATATATATATATATATATATATATATATATATACTTTAACTTTTGAATTATGCATTTTATCTCAGGTAAAACCTATATGAGGTTCTAAAAATATAATTTAATAACTTATGCTACTTTGTGATATCCTAGTGACTATCAGAATTTTCTCTATGGTTTAATTTGTATTTTAAAAAAATAAATAATCAGGGATAGGGAAATAGCTCAGTGGCATAAGCATCTGCCTGGCAAGCACAAGGTTCCAATTTCAATGCTCATTACCAGAAAAAAAGTTGGAGGGCAGAAACCACTATAAGATAAGGTGGACACTCAAAGAAGTACATAATAGCTTTATCTGTCATTTAAGGAGAATGAACTAGGAATCAAAAGTCAGGTAGGTTTCAATTCTTCAAACTTGAAAACAGAAACAGAAAAGGTAGGAATACAGTTTGTGCCTTTTTTGCGATCAACTTTGTAGTAATACAAGTACAACCATGAGTCAAGGAAACCACCTTGTCATTCATGTGGTTTAACGTCATTATCTAACACCTGCCAAGATTCCAGAAAGGTATAACTTCAGTGTGGACTAGAACAGCCTGCTAGAGAGAGAACTCATTTTTATTATAACACCATTTGCTAAGCTCTAATTGGGTATAAAAACACAGTTCAACCTTCCCAAGTCTCGCCTGATATAATTTCAGCTGGATAAATTTTCTTAAATATTACAATTGCACAATACACAAAAATGCAACAATATCTCAATGCAAAAAAGTTATTTTAGTTTTGATTCTTCAAATATTCCTCTAATTTATTCTGAATCTCCTGAAGATTGAAAGACAGGGCTTTTACCCATATGGAATTGTGACCAACCGTCAAATTTGTGACCCTGCCTTTCCATGTCTGGTCTTCGTCACCAGGTCAGCATGCTCGAGGTTTCTTCCCAATTACGGATTTTGGCCTGGGTGAGGATGGACACTTCCCCTTAATCCTGATGGGACTTGCAAGGTGCCAGTATAATAGTTGCTTGGGATCTAAAGGAACAGCTCGTCATGCAGCATGCAGCTCTTAGGTTCAACTTATACATCACTGATCCTTCAAGCTTGATTGAGCTGTTGATTATCTTCATACTTTTAAAGCTTTCATAAATATTCATGAAATAAATATCTATGTATTTGTCTTCATTATTATATGTTTGCAGTACATAGTGCTCACGTTCCTGGTGTGGCGTGGCTACCGGTGGGTGACAGATCTGTTTCATTTTTATTCTCTTGCTCTTCCCTCTAGCTCTCCCTCCTCCTATCATTTCAGCGAGATCTATTTCCTGTTATAGCTTGTGTCTAGAGGTCCCCCAAAGCCTTGTGCAGTCAGAAGCAGGGCTTTTTCAGAGGCGGGGGTTGCTGAGGTTAAGGGTGTGTGAGTACTAAATTCCCCTCGCTGAGTGGGTTGGCACCTGCCCTCCACAGGATCATGGAGACAGAATGTTGAAAGGCCAACAGGAAGCTGCTATTGCTGCTGAGAGCCTGCTGCTTGCTTTTGCTGTCTCTCGCTTGCCCAGAATGGGTTCTCCGCTGTGATGACCATCTTAAGCCAGCCAGCTCTGGACTGAAACTTCTGAACCTGTAAGCAGAATAAACCTTTCCCTTTTTAACGTTGGATGTCAGGTGTTTTGTCACAGCAATGAGCCAACCTTAATTCCTATTATCTAACTTATTTTGCTTTTTGCTTACGTTTTGGGTTTGTTCTAAAATTAAACAATTCATAATAGCTAATTCTTGGAAGCAGCCTCTATGTCCATCAACAGATGAATGGATAAAGAAAATGCAAAATAAATATTTTATCCAAAGTGTCTAAGTGAGATGTTGTCAGAAGCAGGTGAGGGTAAAAGGCTGATTGTGAGTGAGACTGGACAAGGCCAGCCTCAGGATCTCGGCGGCCGAGACCAGCCACACAGGTGAGCTGTGAGGCAGAGAGCTTTTCGATGATATTCAGCCTCCCGAGTGTACAAACACATGGGCCACACCCACAAGAGTATCTCCTGCTCCTCTCCCTCCCTCTTCCCTCCTTACTTCCCACCAGGACACAAGCTCGAAGTTTTCTGTTTCTTTCTCTCTTTTTTTATACCACGGATCAAACCCATGACCTTGTACTTGCCAGACAGGTGCTTAAGCCACTTAGCTATCTCCCCAGCCCCAGCCTGTTTCTGTACGCAGACCCTTGTACTTTTTTTCTTCATCCTCTTTCTGTCCTCGCGCTGGAAACATGGGGAGCTGTGTGAGATGTCACACAATGGAAAGCCTCTTATCCACATGTTTGTGTCCTAGACAAAAAGATTGCCTTTGAGCACTTGGATGGCCACTGTACAGTTGATTAACTGGCAAATGAAAAGATGTTTTTCTTATTTCTATCATCAGGACTCAGCACAAAAAGGAATTTAATTGACATTCAGCACATACGTGGTAAAAGAAAGCTTGTTCTCAGGTAACAGAAAAGCACTTGAGTAATAATGAGTCTACTGGGCCAGCTTAGTAAGGAATGCCTTTTGAGGGTATCTGCATTCTGGTTTTTGTTTTTCCCCTTGGTACTGGGGATGGAAAGCAGGATGTTGTGATTGCCAGGCAGGTGTTTATGCAGTTCAGTTGTCTCTCTCTCTTTCTCTCTCTCTCACCAACTGTTAAGATATGATGAATATCAGGTCTATTCTTTCTCAAATTATGAGGTATGTGTTTCTGTGTGGTTGTATCATTGGTCAAAAAAATAAAAAAGGCAGAAGGTCACACACAACACATAAATTCAACACATACAGTCAAGGATTTCTCCTTACAACCGCCTGATTTTAGCCTACAGGACTGTGTTACCTGTACATATAGATTCTGGATGTATATAACATTTTGTAGCAGAAGGATTTCTGTAATTATATTTCATTTTATCTAAGCTAATGCGGAAAATAGTTTGCACTATTAATCAATATTCAGAATATATTAACCAATATAATATTAACTGATATTCAATATCTTGGGTAACAGTGAACAGTTATTAATTATTATTATTATTATTATTGTGGTAACAGGGATTGAACTCAGGTCCTTGCACTTGCCAGACAGACGTGCATGCCACTGAGCTATATCCCCAGCCTAGTTAGTAAGTAAATTATATCATGCTGATAATTCTTAATGTTATCATTGTAAATATTACAGCATTAATTGTATTAACCAAGTAACATTCCCAGAAGAACATCAGGAGGGCAAGACAATTCACTGCAATAAAATGAGACTTGACAGTCTACCATAATTTAGTATTAGGAATTCTCACTGACCAGAGACCTTTCTGAAAGTTGGTCATTGTACTGTCCTTTCAGCAGAGAGGATGAGTCACACAGTAGCAGAAGTCTGGCCTGATAGCTCAGTGAACTAAAGTGCCTGCTTAGGTGGAGCGCAGTGGCTGGGTTCCGATCCCTGGCCAGCTATGCTGGACCTGCCCAAGGGGTGGGTGCACTGAGATGGTGATGGAGACTGGGCGTGGGAACTTGTACCTGTAGTCCCAGCGCTTGGGAGGCTGAAAATATCAGAATCACTAGGAGTCTGATCTACATCGTGAGACCTTTTAGACTCTGTAGACCCTGCCCTAAGTACCAGAAAAAAAAAAAAAAATAATAATAATAATAATAAAATCCAGGTTGCAATCACACAACAAAAATCTTACCATATGTTTGTTCTACAGGCTGAGCAAGAGAATAAGGCACTGAATGGACACTTTGATCATTGACAATGAAATGTATGCATACAAAAACATTCATATTGACTACCTCAGTTTAAAGACTTTCTCTATATTGTCCCAAAACCTCTTCTGGAAAGTCTCATTTTGTTGCCATGAATTTTGCAGATGGACCTTAGAGGACAGATGAGCATTTCCATGTACAGTGAAAGACCCGGCCTTTAGCTGTCTTCCCATTTCTTTCTTCTTATGAGTGATGCTTTTATGACAACGTAACAGTGGAGCCTGCGTTTTGTTATTCTGTCTAACCCTTTCCTCCTTTTCTCTCTTCTCAATTTTGTTTCTCTCCTTGCATCTAGACAACCCCATTTATCACTGAACTTTCTATTCACATTGACTAGTTTAAGAAAAATTATGGCTTTTAGAAATAGCCAAAAGAGTTCCAGAAGGCATATTTTCTTTTCGAAGCACCCTTTCATATACCAACTACTCCTGAAATATCATGCATGCAATGACGAAAAAAAAAAAAAAAAAAAAAGGTCACTTTCTTCATCAAGTTACATCTTTCTAAGAGCCTTACAATAGGCATTTCAGTTACACATCCATTATCCCACGGAGTTGCACAATACTACTTATGATATGAAATGGGCAGACAGGAGCACATGCCTCATTTTATTTTGTTAGTGTCACTGTCCCCTAAGCATTGCTTTGGGAAGGACTAGATTATTTAACATTTTTTTTAAGGGAAAGATGTTAGAATAACCTTGATCTTTTGAGGGGGAGGGGTTGCCTGTCAGATTGTTACAAAGCAGGCTGTTCCCTTGACAACAGAAGCATCCATAGAGTACTAGGAGCTCTGTGGAACATCCTTGGCTACAAAAATGCTGAAATGCCATGGAAAACAGAGGCTTGGCTGACATTTGGGCTTCATAAAACTATACTACAGCAAAAGAATTCAAATACAACAAGATTTTTTTCTTTACTTTGCAATTTACTACATAGCATTTTATTTGATTCTGACACCAGGATAGGCAGAACTACCATGAACTTCACTTAAGACATGTAAATGTGATGAAAAAATCTAGAGTCTTGGACTTCTGCTTTTTTTTTTCCCCCCTCTCTTTTCTTTTTTGTCAAAACATAGAAGAACAGCAACAAAAGGAGCAGTTGTTTGAAAAGGAAGAAATAATTTTCAGTACAAAATTATTTGCAAATATAAAATAGAAATGATCTTCAGAAAAACTGGGAGATGCTATGACCTCCGTCACAATACATAAAATAGATCTGCCAAATACGGTAAAGGTCAAACAGGAAGATGCTGACATCTCCACATTTCAAAATGATTACACCAGTAGCCTTCAAAACACACTGCAGAACCAGAAGGGGGAAAATCAATTTGTTATTTAAAACCACTAGAATGGGATGATTGCCAACAACAGGGGATTTCCTGGACACTGTCTCATGTTACAGAGTAGCAGGAAAGGCAGTGTCAAAAGAGGAAATAGTCACACAGGAGGTAACAACAGGGATACATTCTGAGAAATGCACCCTGATGGGATTTCATCATTGTGTGAATGTCAGAAGTAGTTCCCCAACCTGAATGGTATGGGTCTCTCACTCAGCCAGCGTGGAGTCTTGATGCAATGCAGAAACACAATAAACACGAGATGGGTGAGATGCATGAAGCTGCCGCTGTGCCATGGAATAGGGTGTGCAGCAAATTCTGTATGAGTGAAATGCCTGGGGGTATGCTTTGTGGGGTGGTCACAACTTACATGAATGCGAAATTTTTCTTTAAAAGGATCTTATTACAATAAAGGATAAACTACCAGGGACTATGAGACAAGTATGCTTGATAGAAGGAAAAGAATATGAGGAAATTATAGCATGTGACTTTTTTTACTATAATTAAAATGTAAACTGTCTTTTTTTTTTTTTTTTTTTGTATCAAGGATCAAACTGAGGTCCTGGGGTCCCTGCTGCTGAGCTTTCTTGCTGGCCCTAACCTCTGTGTATTTTTTATCATCTCTCATTGTTCCATTGGCAGTTTCCATCATATAAAAAAAAAAAAAAAATGCAGTGAATCCTCATTCACCTTACTGGAAATATTCGGTACTGTGTCCTCTTGTTTTTCCCTAAAGTCAAAATGACAATGGAAAATAAATAGTTCAAATTGGTTCAGGACATTAAATTAGCCAAGACAGTGCAGGTAAAGATACTCATGAAAGAGGAGCCCTAGAACTGACCGAGAATGACGGGATGATCCGAAAGAGGCCGACACCTCCGTATTCCAGTGATTGCACCAGCAGCCTTCAAAACAGGGCACAACCTGAAGGGGGGAACGAGTTTGTCGTCTACAACTGTGGAAATGGGAGGACTGCGAACTGAGGGGGTTCCAAGCAAATCGTGGCAAGAAGGAATCCTTTAAGGGCAGTTAATGGTAGTGTCGTTACTGTAAAAAAAAAAAAAAAAAAAATTAAAACAAATATTCACTTATTTTCCATTATACTTCATACAATAAAAAAACATAGTACACTAAGCCATAAGCTGGTAACATAGCTGTTTATTAATGAGTGCCAGCTCAGTGTATTTGTTCAGAACAATACTGTCACAAACTTGCTAGGAATGCCCTGGGCTAATTCCTAGGTGACAGGAATGCTTCAGCTCCATTATCCTGCGGTGCTGGCCTATACAGATTTGACACATTGACAAAATGAAGTCTGCAGGTGAGGTAAGAGGAAGGAAGTTTCCAAGGGTGAGTAGCCCTGCAACTGTGACTTTCTGTTGTCTGGGAGGAATACAAGGTTTTCTTTTTTTGTCTTTTTGAGACAGGGTCTTGCTATGCAGTCCAGGCTTCCCTTGTGCTCACTTTTGTAGCCCAGGCTGGTCTCGAGCTCGCACTGATCCTCCTACCTCAGCCTTCCAAGTGCTGGGATTATAGGCGTGCACCCCCATGCCTGGCTGAAATACAAGTTTTAATTGCTCACTCCGACTCCTCCTGTCCTAAGGAACTTTACAGAAATTCAAGAGAAGACTGTTTGCACTCCGAATGCTGCAAAACTATACATATGAATTCACATCAAGCAGTGCATTTAAATGTAAGTCTAGAAACTTACTTCAAGATAAGAAACAGTTGAGAATGAGCTTGTCCAGTGTCACCACTGGGATCCAACAGGTCCCTGTAAGGTTCACTGTGGTGAAGGCTTAGTTGCATGAGCTGGGTTTGCAGAAAGCGATCACACCACGAGTGCTGAGTGGATTCACCTGCTGGAGCTTGTAGCTGCATGGCTGCTATGCAGAGCACCTGCTTGGAGAGAGTAGGCAACCTTCGTCCTCCTCTCTGGCCTTCCCTCTGGCCCCTGGCGGCTGGGAAATAAGCAGCATTCTTCCTCTGCACCCCATAATATTGCATATGTCATACAGTATGTAGGAGCTTGATGAACTGAAAACACAGTATTTT
Source organism: Myocastor coypus (assembly GCA_004027025.1). Taxonomy (NCBI): domain Eukaryota; kingdom Metazoa; phylum Chordata; class Mammalia; order Rodentia; family Myocastoridae; genus Myocastor; species Myocastor coypus. Next base: position 31,836 of record PVJA010017614.1, on the reverse strand, counting down.
AAATTTTATGCACAACACTAGTGGTGCCATAGTTTGGTGGCCAAGTGCTTGCCTGGCCTGTGTAGTGCTATGGGTTTGAGCCTCAAAAATACAGACATAAAAATATTTGCATGTTTACAGGCAAATACAAGAATAAGCAAGGAAAACTAACACAATAAAACTGTGACTACGGGAAAAGAAAAAATATGCATTTGGATCTTTCTTTTTATTTTGCATTGCATGTCTTTGCGTAACTCTTTTTTCTTAGTACATCTTTGTAGCACATGGCAGTGTCATAGGGTGTGAGCATATCTTATATCCTATGAGGAACTGGTACATGAACACGTCTTTTTTTAAATTTACTTTCTTGTTTATTACCTTCTCCCCATCCTTCCATCTCTTCGAACTTCCTATTTGCACAATGTGTCATTATCTGTCTGTCTGTCTGTCCATCTATCTGTCTGTCTACCATCCATGTTTTATATTTGTCAGATGCAATATTCATACAATATTAAGCTTGTATTTCCCTTAATATGTTCTCAAAGTGCATCCATTTTCTTATAAATGACTCCTGTTTATCCTTATAGCAAAGTAGTCCCACAGTGTGTATAAATACCACAGGTTTTTTTTTTTTTTTTTTTTTTTTTTTTGGTCCCTTCACCTGTTGATGGACATACAGGCCAATTCCTAGCTTTAGCTATTGAGCTGTCCTGCGATAAACATGGGTATGCATGTATCACCGCAAATGATGTCCTTGATGCCTATGGGAAGATATCTAAAATGAAGTTAGCTGGGTGCAATACAATTTGTACTTTTGTCTTATTTCAGAACTTTTGTTTGTTTATTTATTTATTTTTATTTATGGACGGCTCAGCCTACCCCAAGGGCAGGTCTGGCGCAGTATGTGGTGCCAGGGATCGAACTGTGGTTCCTATAGCCACCCAACCCTTCCCAAGCAGACGCTCCAGACCACTGAGCCATCCTGCCGGGCCATGTACTTTGGTCTTTTGAGGAATCTCCACGCCGATTTCCATGGTGCTACACTAGCTTACACTCTCACCAAGAAGGAAGCAACTTTCCTTGCCACCCCCACATCCTCACCAGCACTTGTCACTTTTTATTTCTTGATGATAGCCATTCTTTCTGGAACAAGAATGAATCTAAGAATTGTTTTAGTTTGCATTTGTCTAATGGCCAGAGGTGCTGAACAGATTTTCATGTACAGCAATGCCTTGGTTCACAAATGCTTGTTTATGAACCAAAGAGTTGGACGAAATTTTGCTGTCACTTGCAAAATCCCCATTGGGTGGCTAACATAATCTCGCCTACCTTCCCCAGAGTCATGAAGAGAATTAAGCTCATCAACTGAGGCAGCACATTTACTGGCAACTTCTACTTCTGAGAAGTGTTTATTCTTTTTAGTTGCCTATTTTCTTCTTCTTCTTCTTTTTTTTTAAGCCTTTCTGTTTTTTATTCCTACAAGGGCTTCATCTTTTATTTAGCCTTCTGCTCGTGCTTGTGCCTTCCATAGTCACTACATTCTTCTGCTCTTCAATGAGGACAGCACACTTGTTCTGTCGCAGACACACATGGCACCCAAGGTGCCCCCATAAGCTCTGCTGAGGTGCTTCTTTGTTGTAGACAACCTCATAAGAACTTTAGGCTGCACAACTCGAACCCCTCGAAGTCCGCCCGGGACTTACCACATGCATATTTGGGGGCCACATGCAGATTTGGGGGCCTTCCCAACCTTCTTGGTATAGAGGTAAACAACCCTGTTCTCTGGGGCTCAGGATAGCCTACTTTTGTTAGACACAGTGTTGTAGGAAAGTCTACGACGGTACGTCAGGCGCTGGACCATTGTGAAAGCCCCTAGACACGGTACCCAGAAGAGCTAGCTGTCTATTGTCAGTTGGGTCTTTTTTTTTTTTTTTTTTTTTTTTTTTTTTTTTTTTTTTTTTTTTTTTTTTTTTTTTTTTTTTGTATTTTAGGAAAGGATCTACCAGGTCTCACTTTTAGATCAGACTTGTAGTAATCCTTGCTTACAGCCTCCCAAGAACTGGGATTACAGGTGCATGCCACCATGCCCAGTCTCCTCTGAGCTCACCCCGGGGGTGGGGCTGGCACAGCAGGTGCAGGGATCGAAACCCCCTACCCCGGCTTGTAGGCACTTTAATCCACTAAGCTATTTAGCCTGCCCCTCAATTGGGTCTTTTTTGGCGGGGAGGGAGAATCTAGTGTTTTTGAGTTCTTTTTTTATATTTATTAGTTTTTTTTCTTTCTATATGAGTAATGCTGTTGGGATTTTGATAGATTGCATTAAATTTATATATTCAGTAGAATTGAAATTAAATATTTAATTCAACCTTATAGCTAAGAAGCCACAATGGAACAAACTATAGAGCACACAATGCTTAGATCTTGCGGGTCCTCCAAAAGCTTTGTGCATCTGGAAGGTGACTGGGTCCTGGTGGCACCATACTCATCAGTGGCTTACGACTATTGCAAAGTTCACAGAGAAAACCTGTTAGGAGGTGGAGCCTAGCTAGAGGCGGGCCACTGGGGGCGTAGCCTGGAGCAGTCCCCGCCCCCAGCTGCTCCCTTTGTGCTGTTATTCATAGCTGCCAGGACCTATGCAGCTTTACTTGGTCAGGGCGCTTACATTGTTTCTCTCCTGCCTTGGAGCTAGCCAACTAGGGACTGAATTTTCTAAAAGCTGTGAGTTGAAGTAAACCTCTTTTCCTTTAAGTTGTGGGCATCAGCTGTCTCCATTACTCGGTTACTCCCGTTGCTGGGACAAAATATCTGACACCCAAAATGAAGGAAGGAAGGGTTTATTTACCTCATGGTCAGTGAGGTTTCAGTCCATATTCAGTTGGCTCCAAAACAGAGTGGCACATGGCACAGAGAGCAGACGTTCAGGGTGGTGGCAAAGAGCCAGAGAGCAAAATGAGCAGCAGTGCCTCAGGCAGCAAGTTAGCTTCCCTCCCCTGCTTACAGTACTGCAGTGTGTCTGCCCCAGGGCACCCACACCCATAATCCCAGGATTGGATCAAGAATCAATCACAAATTCCAGAAGCCACCCCACGACTGCAGGCATTGGGAGGCGGGGGATGAGACACAAACCCTAAGAAGCTTCGAGGCCCTACCATTAGGTGAAGTAAATCTGACACACAAGCTTAAATATCACATGGTTTCTGTTATGCGAGAAACCCAAAATATAAACAAAGAGCAAAATAAAAGATACTAAGAAATAAGATTTAAAAAAAAAATTATAAAAGGAAAGGGGACTCAGGAAAAAGCAGGGGGGAACTGAAAGAAGTAGGCCAGATGTGTTATGTATAGGTACCAAGTCTCCACAAGAAACACCGTCATTATGCAAAGCAAACAAGAAAAATGGAAAAAAGGGGGGTGGGTGGGGATCAGGTAGTGTCCCGGCCATGAGAAAGCAGGCACAGGGATAATGTGTTAACATGCAGCGTGCAGCACACACTGCTGGTCACTCTGCTCCTTCCTCTTCACAGCAGACACTGGTTTTGATGCTAGCACCTTAGGCCTTCTCCATCAAGTGCTTCAGGGCTAAGTGCAGGTCATCCCTCCACCCCTTCCCCAGGCATTTGGTAACCCCTGCAGATACTCTGACTAGCTTGCTAGTTTCAAGCTAAAGGGAAAGAAAAATAATTTATCACTGATTCTGGAAAGAAAGTATTTTATTTAGACTCACTTAAAAAACAAGTAGTTTTCTTAGCCCCATAATGAGCACACTAACCACATTTTCACATACAGAAAACGTAGGCACATTCAACTGTTTACACGATGTATCTTCATACAGTATACATTCAAGTGAAATATAAGAATTTATATAATTGTACATATTTGTGACTTTTACATCTGGTACCTTTTTAAACCACTAATATGTAATATGCTTCTTTTCTAAAAGTCAGTTTATATATGATAATTTATGTTAGAAGAGCCCCTCTGAAGAATTATAATAATTGCTTGTATTCATTTAATGAAGATCTGGTAGCTTTTTAAACATAAGCTTCAAGGTAAAGTGTCACCAATTTAAATTGTGTAGCTTGCAATGCATGGCATTCTTGGTATGTTGTGCTGCTTGGTTTGTGGCTTAAATAATTTTAAACGGTTCACAATTATTTGTGCATTGGGGAAAAAAGCACCAAGGATAAGGAGTTTTTACATCACAGACGAATCACAGTACCCTAATGTCAGCATCCATCCAAAATCTAATCATCTGTAAAGAACGTTTCTTTCAGATGCTTGCGCCTTAAGCTGTCTCAGTAAGCATGACTGATGGAAGGGACACAAGAATGGAGACGCCAGAACACAGTTACACAGCACCTCCTAAAGTAGGAGAGTTCAGCTTAACATCGGTGATTTCTGTTTTTCAACAGAGTTCCTTACAGCTAAAAAAGACCCTGAAAATAAATGTAATAATGTATGAACTTGTCAGCTATATGTCTTAGAAAGAAACTCCAAAGGTATCTTTCTGGCCATATTGCAAACAAAAGTTTCTTGAACAAAGCACCGCCTGTGGTAAGGAAATATCTAAAGAAAATATTTTCTACAAATTAATATACAAATTTATATGCATAAACATATAGTTCCCCCAACTGCATATGTAATATTTCAAATAATATACAATAAAAAAATTCAAAGCACAGACTGAAAAAATAATCCATGTGCTGATCCTCCAGTTGTTAGATATTGCAGCATATATGTTGCTATAATGATTAAGACAAATCTTTTAATGTAAGTGGTCAGTGAGATTTCTTTGGAAATATACTGTTTAAAAAGTCCCCAATATGCAATCTCACCAGTCAAATTTCAACCTAAGCTACAGGTTCTCACAGTTCAGATGCAATCTCATGAAAACACGATTGCATACAGAGTCCATATCAGCAGACTCTGAACTTTGGTACAGGCCAGCGAGACTTCTATGTTCTTTTTCCTTACTACCGACTCATGGTAAACGTCATAGCAATAAAACACAGACTCTGTTACTTACAGAATGCAATAACATTATTTTAAATACTTCCAGGTCATGACAAAGTTCCTTACCTGAAGGTAAGCAAACATTTCTCTAGACTTAAAAACATTTTTAAATGAACAGGGATGTCTAGGGAGAAACATAAATCACTTGCTCTGACAGTTTTCAGCCATGTTTACATCTTTTTCTACTTATTTTCTTAAGTATAAGAAGTTCCAGTTTCTGCTAAGAGAACTTGGTTATTTCTTTTTTGCAGCGGTTTTTTTGTGGTCCTGCACTTCTGTCTTGCTAGGGGTACTCTTTCTTCGAGATGAGGTATTAGGAGCAACTGCACTTGCAGGTCCAGCAGCAGCTAGGCAGAAGAAGGAAAAGAAACACCCACTTGCTTAGATGTACACAGGCAATGCCAAGTCAAGTAATACTGCTGAGTGGCAGAACAGTTCTTGTTAAAGCTGTGATGTAAGTTAAACATAAGCATTTAATACACCATTTTTTTAACTTTTTAGAACTGAACACAAATATAGAAGAATGATGATAACGGGTTCTATTCACAAAACAAATCTCTCATTTCCCTCTCTATTCTTTCTGGAAAAGTAATTTATTTCTATCATTTTAACTACTATCCACTATGTAAACAGCTTTAACATTACACTTACAGCATAGGTCTTTTCCCTAAGCTTCAGATGTGTATATCCAACTGCTTACTGGAATTCTACAGATATTTAACAGGAACTAAACAGGCTTACACCAGAACTCTTCATTTTCTGTATAAATATCTATTTTTTCTTACATCTTCTCTCTCACCACTATCCAAAAAAGTGACAAAGTTAAAAAACCAGAAGCATTCTTGATTTAGGACTCATTTTTCTGTATCTGAGCCAACACCAAAGCCTTGTACATTATAAAAAGCATTTCTGGGTGGAGTTATATTCTTCTCACTATGGGCAGATATATTCCTGTCAGAACAAAATTCTTCCGAAAATAAGCACACACTGCACAAAACACAAAAAACAATTTCCTAAACACACTGAAGAGTGAAACACTTCGCATGGGATGAATTTCCCTTTTAGTAACTTTTAGTTCAATAAAAACCCCATTCTGTACCCTGTAAAGAGGTCAAAACTCCAATGCATAAGCCAATCCTACTAGTATGAAAATCCATACAAGATTTGGGACAAACAATGAATACAAGGCGTAGAAAGTGAGGCAAGAAAATCCTAGAAAGGGAGAGACTACAATTTAGTCAGTAAGCCTTGCTCCCTAGGGCATGAGTAGAACCTATCCAAGCAGAACAGATAAAGCTCTGAGAAATGCGCTGAGGTTCGTGCATCTATTGCCCCAAGGGCAGCTTTGCCACAGGATTTCAACTACCATTATCTTGGCTTTAAATACAAATAACCAGTATGCTTCGGAGGAATGTATGTGAACAATAGAATCAACAGTTTCTACAACTTATCAGTCATAATGTCTAGGATATAAACCAAAATTATACAATATACTAAGAAATAAGAAACTTGATTTCTGGTCAAGAATGAACAACATGACAGACACTAATCCTGAAATGAATTATTAATAGACAACATTTTTAAAGAGCAATTTTAACTATATTCTAGGATTAAGGAATATATACTTATAATAAATAAAGAGGTAGAAGTCTCAAAAAAAAAAAAATAAAGAACCCTAAAGAAAGATCAAATAGAATTTTTCAAGCTAAAGAATAGATGGACTACCTGAAATAAGAACTAGCTGAGCTGAAATAAGAATTAGCTGTATTTAATAGCAAAATGAGCAGGACAGGTAAAAAAAAAAAAAAAGATTATTCAAAACAATACAGAAAATAGGGCAAAGAAAGACCTAAGCATTCTATAAATGGCTAGAAATCAATGACAAAAAGTAAACATTGAAAGCACCACAGAAAAACAGACAACTGCCTTAATAGGAACAGTTCACACTAACAAAGACTTCTCATTGGCATCAGCGAGAACTAGAAGACAATGGAACACATCTTCAAAGTGAAGAAAAGAAAAGCTTCTCTAGCCAACAAAGTTACCTTATGAGGATTCAGAATAATGATATTATTCAGCATGAACAAATGAATAGAACATATTGCGTGTAGGCCTGTTGTGTAAAAAATGCTAAAGGGTTTCATGCTGAAGGCAAATGAAATCAGACAAAAACAGAGGCAGGCAGGCAGGCAGGCAGGAAGGAAGGAAGGAAAGGTGGGCATTAAAAAAGGCAAACATGTAAATCAATATAATAATTTTTTCTTCTCTCAATTTCTTTCAAATAAGTGGGACTATGAGGAAGGCATCACAACACTGTATCAGAGTACGTATAGTATACCTATAGGTCCCATATACACATCCTTTACTATATGTAAAGGCTGGGAGGAGAAAGTAAGTCGACTTACATAGTTTGCTTTCTAAGACGATACATTAACTCTAAGGTAGGCTGTGAAATGTTAAAAAAACATATTTAAAACAACCAAAAATAGAACACTGTAAAAATATAGTGCTACTTAGGTTCACAGATACTTTTGGTTTCACACAAAATCATTTAGAAAAATTTTACTTTTGTTTGCAAACTGTGCATTGGTGACAAACATGCCTGCAGCCATCTTTCTCACAGAAATGCAAATGCGACCATCTTTTCCAAAATTGCTAACAAAAAAGGCGTGTGAACTAAGATCCACTGCATATGGCAGAAAGGTAAAAGACAAACTAAAATGAAATTCTAAAAAATACTGAAGATAAAATATAGCAGGAAAGAATAAAGGAATAGTGATTATAACAAATAAATAGAAAATATAACAACACAGAAGACATCAATAATTACATTAAATATTAAAGGCAGATGTTATTAGAATGACTATTTAAAATGTTAAATGTATGTTTTCTATAAAAATAGGTTTCTTAGTTAATTTTTTTTTTTTTTTTTTGTCTTTTTGAGACAGGGTCTCACTATGCAGTTCAGGCTGGCCTTGAGCTCACTTTTGTAACCCAGGCTGGTCTCGAACTCACAGCGATTCTCCTGCCCCAGCCTCCCGAGTGCTGGGATTACAGGCGTGCGCCACCACGCCCAGCTGTTAATTTGGGCTAATCATAATCACCTCTTAAAGAAGCTTCACAGTAAAATATTATTAGAAATCAAAGAAAGAAATTTCATAACAATAAGTAAAGACATTAGGATATGCTAAAAATCACATATTAATATACCTAATAATAGACCTCCAAACCATACAAGGAAAACTTTACCAAATTTAAAGAAAAACTACAGTATTGAATGGATATTGCTCTTATATACCTGCTAAATTACCCAGACTGTCTTCCTGTTACGATATGTTGTTCAAGACAGATCTTGATGTAATGAGTAATAAAATGACCCACTATAGAATGCTATTTTTAAGTGCATTTGTAGCAGTCAAGTTGGGTGGTCGGGGAGATAGCCCTGTGGCACAAGTACCTGCCTGGCAAGTGCAAGGTGCTGAGTTCGAACCCTGATCGCCCTCCCCCAAAAAAACAAAACAAAAAAGTCAAGTTAATCTAAGTCTCAAGCCCTAAAAGGAGGCTCACACTTAAAAAGTCTGAAACAGTATATACTTTTTTTTTTTTCATGTATCCTACAAGGTCTTACTATGTAGCTTGGGTTGATCCGCCTGTTCTGAGCCTCTCCTGTGCTGGTATTAGAGGCTTATACCACCACACATCTCTGTGGCGTGCGAGCCTGGGACGGGGGTGGCATGTGATGCCAGGGATTGAACCCTGTTTCCTGAACTTACCTAAGCAGGTACTTAGTCTGCTGAGCTGTGTCACCAGGTCAATAATACTCTTCTTAAAACTCCTTAAATTGGGCTAGGGATATAGCTCAGCAGCATAAGCACTTGCCTGGCAAGCACAAGGTCCTGAGTTCAATCCCTCGTACTGAAAAAAACGAACAAACCAATAATAATAATCGCAAGTTAAGAAATTTTTTAACTAGGTGTTAATGAAAATACCACAAAACAACTTTTGTATGATGTCATTAAAATTCTTAGGGAAAAACACAGTTTTAAATGTCTATAAAACAAGAGAAGAAATATCTACCAACCAATATCCTAAAAAACTGTCAGTACAGGATCAAAATAAATCCAAACTAGGGGACCAGTGAGATGGCTCAGCAGACTAATGCCATCTGCTTAGGCAGGCTTAGGCAAGCACATGCCGCACCAGCCCTGCCCCCAGGGCAGGCTGAACCAGCCACAGTATCAGGACACTGAGGAGGCTGAAAACAGGAGGATCACTATGAGCCTGAGCTGTGCAGTGAGATCCTATAACAACTAAAAACATTCAAAAATAGATAAATAAATAAAACAAATAAACACAATAATAATGAACTCAAACTAGGCAGAAGAAAATTAAAAGACCAAAATTACTTAAGGTTAAAACAGACCAAAAGACTCCCCCAATAAATATAGAATCAATAAATACCTAGTAAAAACAATTAAATGTAGAACATAAAGTATTAGTATCAAGAATAACAGAGGTTATTACTACACTGATTGACACGATCGTAAAGAAACAACACAGTTCATAACTTGGACAAGAAAAAATTCCTTCAAAAATAAGTCACTAAAACAGCCATAAAAGGAAATGGCTCTAGCAAATATTTAAAGAAATTACAATCTATAAAGCTGCTCAGAAAATACAACAGAAAAAAATATTAGACAAATTATTTTATGAAGACAGCATAACCCTGATAACAAAACTTTAAAAGGATCTCACAAAAAAAGAAAACTAGAGATCAACTCCTTTACAAACGCAGAGATAAAAACCCTCAAAACTGAATTGAATCTAGTTCATTTTTGTGGCAATTGTCGGAGATCATATGTCATTGCGAGGTTCGGTTCATTTCAGGATAGCTACATTGGCTTCACATTTAAAAAGTCAAGTATAATACATAAAAAACCTCATCAGCTGTACTTAAAATGTTTATGAAGAAATGAGTATGTTAAGTTTAATACACAGAGAACAACAATGTGCTGTGAATAAAAAAAATTCAATGTACTGTGATTCAAAAACATTCAATGTACTATGATTCAAAAAACATTCAAATCCAACTGATCACTATGTAGATTGGGTCAAATCATAACTTTTCTACTGCTTTCTTATCTGTAACAGAAATAGAAAATGGCATTAACTTCTGTAATAAAAGGAACCACACAAATGTTAGTCTTGAGTTGCACGTGCAATGCATCAACATTAAATTTAAGATATTCAGTATCTTTAATTCCATAGTATCATTCGCTGATGAGTTAGAATGTACAAGATTCAAACCTACTTAAAATACTGACCCTGACTTATAATGCCTGACAACCCAAATGAGCTATCATCAAGTATATTGGAACAAGCGAGTGTATTAGAATAACCAGAGAGTATCACAGAAATTTTTGTTTTGATAATACATAAAGTAGATTTTTAAGGATGTGGTTATATCAAGTCTGAAATGATGAGAACCGAACCAAGAATTTTAGGAGAAAAATATGGCATGAGTACTAAGGAGATTTGTTAAGGCTGAAAAGTTGAGCTACAATCAAACAAGAGAAGCTACCATTTAGTGAGTTTTACAATATATGCCAAGAATATATGTTACTGCATCAATCTCTGACAACTTTATAGAGGAGGTATTATTGTCCTGATTTTATGACTGTGGGACTAAGGATGAAGTTAAGCAATCCAAGGTCTTACAGCTAACTAGGAGCACAGCTCAGGTTTTAACGTTCACCCTGTTTACTGACTCCCCAACCACAAACTTCTAATGGAAAGAATATCATGGTTCCAGGAGCTTGGCGGCCATGGTTTACAGTGCAGTTATGGCCAAATCCAAGAAGTACATCATGTGCAACCAACCCCCAAAATGGCACAGAAATGGCATTAAAAAAACCTCAGTCACAAAGATATGAACCTCTGAAGTGGGTAGATCCCAAGTTCCTTTGGAACATACGTTTTGCCAAGAAGCACAAGAAGGGTTTCAAGAAGATGCAAGCAAACAATGCCTAGGCCATGAGTGCATGCGCCGAGGCTCTCAAGGCCGTCGCCAAGCCCAAGGACATAAAACTCAAGATCATCCCTAAGGGAGTAAACTGCAGGCTCACTTGACTTGTCTGTATTGCCCACCCCAAGCTTGTGAAGCATATCCATGCCTACATTGCCAAGTGTTGCAGGCCTTGCTGGCCAAAGGCCCAGGCTCCAGCTTCTGCTCCAGCCCAAGCTCCCAAAGGTGCCCAGGCCCCTGTGAAGGCTCCACAGTAAAAGCCTCTTATCTGTTGCTATAAAAACGGAAGGACTGATGTCACCTCTGGGGCATCATCTGTGGAGGGCACTGAAAGGCAGAAAAGAATGAAGGGATGTCCAACAAGGTTGAAGTAAAATGATTAACAATATCTAAAGTTATCTGAGGAAAAAATCTAGAGTGAGAAAAAATGAAATCCATATCTGGGATACGAAAGTAAAAAGAAAAAGGATCATTAACCAAGAAAGTAGAAAGAACAGAGAAATGGGGGAAAAAAAACAAGATATAATAATACTTGGAAGTCAAGGTAAGAGCAATTCAGAAATAGTGCCACCATGAGCAAATAGTGATAGCCAAGTTAAAATAGAAAAATGTTGATAAATTATAGCTGGATAGGGTAGTCAGATCATCAGACTAAGAAGGGAGAAATAAAAATATGCTAGGTTATAAAAAAGGTAAGTGCAGAAGGGTAGCAAAGGCTCACAGAACGTGAAGAGAGAGTCCACTAATTCAAGGGAAAGTTTGAGTACAAAATGCATTTTATTAAACTATATTGATATAGTTTTATTTTATATAGAAAGAGAAGGGAAACAATCAACAAAAATGAAAAAAGAGAAGGGAGAGTAGGCTACCACAATGCATTTTGAACTCTTAGGATTATTACTTTAAAAAAGTATTACAAAGTGCAGTGGTCCTAAGGATAAACAAGTTTGACATGTAAAAGTCAATGATTATCACTTCTGTAACTGCTGTGCAGAATCCACAAACTCTTGGACACATCCCTAACCTGGCTTGCTGCTTGCTTTTGTGCTCTTTAAGGTCGCAGGTGGGGTTGGGAGGATCTTTGCAGGTGTGTAAGTATTTAAAGACACTTTTCTTCTCATCATTGGACTGGAACGTGCGGCTGAAACAGACAAACACGATAACTGTATGTTAACACAGAAAATTTCTTATGGCATAATTTAATGAACTCTAAAATCTGTGTAACAGTATTAGAAAGCACAGAAGGCAAGGTCTGCACAGTACATTCAGCAAAACTATCTTTCTTATGAAAAGGCAGTTTTCTCTTGGTCTTACCCAAACACAGACTTTGTTTACACTGTACATCATATAGCACTTTAACACTATACACCAGAGCAATGCAAATGAGAATAGAGAAATAGGCTGAAACTCCACTAATAAGAAACACATGGCACAGACAGAATCAGTCATTTTTAACCCAGGAGTCCTTAAAGGAATTGGAGATACTCAGGTCTGTCTTTGTGCCAGTACCATGCTGATTTTATCACAGTAGCTTTATAGTATAATTTCAGGTTAGGAATTGTGATATTTCCTGCCTTTCCTTTGTTTCCCAGCTTTGCTCTTTATATTCTGGGTCTCTTCTGCTTCCAAATGAATTTAAGGAAGGTTTTCTCTAACTCTGTGAGGTATAATAATAGTACTATAATCAGGATTGTATTAAATCTGTATAGCAATTTTGGGAGTATAGCCATTTTCACAGTGTTGGGTCTTCCTATTCAGGTGCATGGAATATTTTTCCATTTTCTCAAATCCTCTTTGATCTCTTTTCTCAGATTTCCATAATTTTCACTGTATACATTTTTTATGTTCTTTGTGAGATGGATTCCTAAGTTTTTTTTTTTTTTTTTTTTTTTATGTTACTGTTAAAGGCATATATGTTACTGTTAATGTTTTAATTTGGTCATTTACTTTGTTCAATTGTCTTCTTAATTTTTTATCTTTGTCTTCTTAATTTCTTATATACTTCTTTCTTTTTTTCTTCTTCCAATTTTACATGCATATATGTGGTAAGAACTGGCTGGAAGACAACACTATGTATTACAACAAATACTGTGAAACTCATATTACTTTGTTAAGTGAAAATCTGTCATCAGGTATAATTTTTTCTGTTTTAATTCTTATTTATACTCTTTTTAAGAAGAAAAAAAGATGTGGGCCAGTTATGGTAAAATGTGTCTTCAGTTGTTCACATCTGCACTGAGGGAATATAGATGTTTCTGCCAGAGGCCAAGCAGTTACTAACAAAAAATGATACTGGTGATAAAAACACTTCCTCAGACCTCATATGGAACATGCCATGACTTCTTCCTGCTTGCACCATTTTCTTTAACTTTATCACTGGCAACCTTAGTTAATATTCCTATTCATTTTCCTTAAATCTGGTATTGTCGCTGACCCATTGTAAGTTAATGTTTAGTCACCATAAAATTGTGAGTTTTATGAATTTTCTAGGACAGTAAAAAGTCTTTTTGAACAAAAGGATTAACAGTATCTTCTCATTTTTATAAACAGCATGAAGTCACTATATTTCCAAGTATATGAAGCTACTTGCTTGGCAACTCAGAGAATTAAATATAAACAATATTAATATACTAAAATGTAAGATTTAGATAATTCTTTTGTAGTGATACTATATTGTAATATTCAAAAAGGAAAAAAGCAAAAATCTTAGAAGACCTAGATCTTAGTTTTGTTTAACCATAACTTAATTGATTGCCCTTAACTATGTTTTATTCCACCCTCCACCTCAAACAATCAACCCTTCTCAAGCAAAATTTTAAATAAAATAGACTACTGTAGATACCCTAGATGGCATGGGCACAGAGTATATGAGCCCTGGCCATTTCCCACCATCTTATTCCTCATAGATTTCCAAAGTTCTGGGGAACAGAATTTAAAGGACACTGACCAAGATTATCTTTAAAGCTCATACAACTTATCACAACAAATGTGAACAAACCTACTGTTATGACATTTTAAGAGTTAAAGGAATTGGAGTATAATTTGCATTCATGGGTAATTTGTATCCATCCATCCATTTAGAGGAACTAATAGAAAAACTGAAACAGCAAGAACAACAACAACAACAAAAAAAAAATCATATGAACTAAATACAAAAATAAGCTGCCCTGAAATAGCTCCCTGGAATAAACTCTAAAAGAACTCAAAAACACAAGAATTAATGCCAACAAATCAAAAATTAAAAAGCTTCTGCAGAGTAAGCCAAAGAGTAGAAGTAACCTTCAGAATGGGAATTTTATTTTTGCTAGCTACTTTTAAAACACAGGATATAATCCCAGCACTCAGGAGGCTGAGGCAGGAGGATCAGTGGGAGTTCGAGACCAGCCTGGGCTACAAAAGTGAGCTCAAGGCCAGCCTGAACTGCATAACAAGACCCTGTCTCAAATAAAAAATAAAAAATAAAACAGAGGACTCATGGCCAGGTGTGGTGATGCATGCTTGTAATCCTAGCAAAGACTGCTGCAAGTTTAAGACCAGACTAGGCTACCCAGTGAGTCTAAAGCCAACCTGAACTATATAGCAAGACCCTGTTTCAAAATGAAAACAGGGTCAGGAATATAGTTCACTAGCATAGTGGCTGCCTGGAAGTACAAGGTTCTGAGTTCAAATCCAGTGCCAAAAAATGAAACAAAAACAAAACAAAACATGAATGAGGGCTGATATGTAGACTATACAAAGAAAAACAAACACAACAAAACAAAGCTATATCCTCCTAAATCAATGGCCAAATCAAAACATAGGAGAAATGAAATGAACAGACAGTTCTCTTTAGTAGCATAAATGGTTAAGCACATGAAAGTACAATGAATGTCTTTGGCCATTACAGAAATATAAATGAAAACAACAACTCTGATTATATATTAGTGGGATCAAACTCAGGACCTTGCACTTGACAATCAGGTGCTTATGCCCCTGAGCTATCTCCTGGGCTGACCCTAAGATTCTACCTTAATCCAGTAAGAACGGCTATCTAGTACAAATGGCTATCATCAAGAATACAAAATAAAGATGCAGGCGAGGAGATTGTGGGGAAAAACAAACCCACACTGCTGGTGGGAATAGAAACTAGTACAAGATTATGGAGAAAATGGTGTGGAGAGTCCTCAAGAAACTACCTAGTGAAACTCTATTCAACCCAGTATTCCTCTCTTGGGTACTTCCCCCAAAGAATGAAAGACATCTCATGCACAGATACATGCATGCCCCCATTCGCAGCAGTGAAACTCACAACTGTCAAATTATGGAAGCAGTCTAGATGTGCCCACAGCAGACCAATGGACAAAAGAGGTGTGATATATTTACATGGACTATTACTCAGCCATAAAGAAAAATAAACTAAAGCCATTTGTAGGAAAATGGATGGAACCTGGGATCATAACACGAAGTGAAAGAATATGCAGACAGTCAATTAACACAGGGTTTCACTTGTATGAGAACCACAAAAGATGAATAAAAACTGAAAAAGGAAAGATAGCAAAAATTAGAGACAGACTTCTTTGGCACTGGGAAGAGAAGCAGAAGAGGTGAAGACAGAGAGAGGGAGGACAGAGAATGGAAAAAGATCGAAAGACCACACAGAGGCACCAAGTCCCCAAAATGAATGCAGTTATGTACCACAAACATGTATCAATTAAATAAAAGTTTTGGTAAATATTCCATTAAAATTCTCTTCTCAAACGAAGCAGGTATCATTGTTACTGTTTCATGTCACCTACTACAAATCTAAAATTAAACAGCATCCCTATCTACCATAAGCCTTTACTAGAATCTTCCTTTAGAGTCTAAGATTTCAATTCTTACCTTAGGAAAGCAACAAAGTATCAAGTACATACAAGGCAAAAAAATAAACTAGATTTACTTTGGGTTATCTATTCTGCAGCAGGAGTACTGTCTATTATTAGGTTACTCTTACTAAAAAAGAAAGAACTTTCAATCTTCTGACTTTGACTTTATAGCTATTATTTCGTTTGAAGTATTTTCAAAGCTCAAGAGTCAGACACATTCATATAAAAGGTATGAAACTAAAATCTCCTTCCAAAAGCCATTTCTAAAATGAAGCATTTTAAAACACACATCAAGATACTTCTCCATTACAATTAATGACTCAAAACTGATCTTAACTGCAGACACTGAAGAAAGGAGTAGGCCATTATATTTTAGAGGAGCAGCGGCACTATTAGGGCAGAATACAGTATGAATCATATGCTAGAATTATCCAAAGAAAGAGAATACCAGCAAGGCATAAATGTGACATTCATTCCAAGAACTCTGATTCTTCATTTTATTCTTTGAAAAAAAGAAAATATGTATTAACAGCACCTCAGAAAATGGAGAATGGTATGCAAATAAAGTTGGCCACTCTTTGAAGCTAACACCTATATGAAATATTCTTATTCTAAGTACTCTCCCAAAACATGGATGCTGCCCAACCTTGGAAATCTAATGTGCTGAGGGCTGCAGCCCAAAATGATAACTGCTAGCTATACTAGCTATAACCTATGAAAGCAGTCCTGACCACTCCTTAAAAATAATATCCTTCAAAAGAGAGTAACACTTGATTTTTAAGTGTTACCAATGATTTTATGGAAAAAACAAAAAGCTTGAGAAAATCAGGTTGTTCAGTTTTTTTTTTTAAAACAGACCTTTAGTCTTTTATATGTTAATATAACTATACTTCTCCAAGCAAGGTAGGCAATAGCACAGTTTCTTACTTAGCTATGAACTCCTTCCCATCACAATACATGAGCACCTTCTAAAAACAGAATGTGAGACTTTGTTCTCTAGTTAAGAGCTCCTTCTGGCCACTCACCAAAAAAGGTTAGGACACAGGTACATGCGTGTATGTTATCTAGTGTACAGTGATCATTTTAAAATTATTTTAAAATCTCTCTATAAAATGGCATACAGTAAGAATGTTAGATCTTCAGCAAATATAGATTTTAACAGGCTTATGACCATATTATACTGTTGACTTCCACTGACAGATCTCAGACTTTCCCTTTTTTTCAGACAAGGTCTTGCTAAGTCATTCAGGCTGGCTTAGAGCTCACAGCAGTCCTCCTGCCTTAGCCTCATGGGTGGTGGGATTACAGGCATGCACCACAATGCCTGGTGACTGGCCTTTGCCTATTGTAAGAAAAAGACTGGGAGGAGGGGAGAATTAAGATAAATGATATACTGCATATCACACCAAGGATTTATTAATAAAATCCTTTATGTTCTAGTTCCTCCTAAATTCTATTCATTATTACTATATATTTTTTGAATTCTTGTTCTATTTAAGTAATATCTACTAAGTTAATCATTAAGTAACAATGACAAAGGTAAAAATTCGTACAAATTTCAGGGGTCTTCCATGGAACTTCACTTGATGGAGCAGCAATAGAAGCCAGAAATTCATCCACCTGCTTTAAAGACAGGGCATTGTGAAGGGTTTCTAGAGGACAAATAGATGGTACCATAGAGTACAACTCAAAGCCTGTAAGAGAGAAAAAAGAAAAGTGAAAAAGTAAAGTTGGATATTTCAAAAACCAATCATTAAAATGGAAGCTGATTATTGCTTAGAACTGGAAATTTAGGTCTTTTCAATCTATCACATGCAAACATACAAGACCTCTCAAGTCATGACACCAGATGCTATGCAGTATGGAACTGAAATGGGATATGACAAAGATTTCATTTTAAATATAACAATAAGCACACAATACAGCATGCACATTGTTTCTGTCTATACTGGCAAAATCTAAGAATAAGAATTAAAGAAGGAAACCTAGGGGAAGAAAAGGAAAAAAAAATCAGTTTTTGTTTCTTAGAGTTAGATATAATCAACAGATGAATAAACTGATGCTATATTGTGTCCCTGATGTCAGGATACTAAAGTAATTTGTTAGAAGATAATTATGCAATTATTTGTGAAGTGTGATTTCACACTTTTCTAGGCATGCCAAGGCGGCACTACACTCTGATGTGATCATAAAACAGCATTCCTTCACTTCTGCTGGTAATATAATTCTGAGGCATGTTTCACCTACCTTTACTGAATTAACACCAATGATTCTATTATTGGAACTCACTAGCTGAGTAATGTTAGGCCAAGTAAAAAGCAGTAGAAATCACAAATACATTCATATTTAACCATGGCACACAAATACAAAAATTCCATGAAACAGTCATGCAGCTATGCATTAATAACATCAATGAAACAAAAGCGCTTAAATGGTCATTTCTTTTCAACAAATAGGATACAGGCTCTTCACTTTTAAAAAAACACTGTCTGAATGTTTTTTTTTTAAATTGCTTTCAGGTACTGCTAAAGAGGTCTTTCTGTACCTACTTTTTCAGTAACAAACTGATTCTCCTTCAAAGAAATACTTTGAAAGATTAAATTTACATAAACATCCAATACCATTAATTAAAAAGTTAAGTTGAATTCAGAATGCAAAATAGATTCTTTGCTACAGCAAACATGCACTGATTTTAAAATTTTCAGTTCTTTTACTTAAAATTTATAAGGTCATACTGATCCCTAAACTACTGGAATTCTCACAAGGAATGAGAAATTCCACTGATTAAAAGGAAATCTACTCTTCTTATCAAAATAAACAAGGCCAGTGCTGGCCAAATAGCTCAGTGGCTTGAAGTGCCTGCTTAGGCAGACACAGGGACCAGGTGTGAACTCCATCCTGCGGTGCCAGCCCCGCCCCCAGGGTACACTGAGACGTGATTGAGACTGGGCGTGGTGACGCACACTTGGAATCCCAGAGTTTGGGAGGCTGAAAATAGGAGGATCACAGTGAATCCAAGCTGTGTGGTGAGACCCTGAGACCCTGTAGACCCTGCACTAAATACATTTAAAAAACAAGAAAATAAACGAGGCCTTAGAACCATTAATATGCTTGACTTTCAGGTTTGAACCAAAGCATGACAGAACATTACATGTACTTAAAAATAAAACTATAATACAGTAATAGCAGCTAAAATACCTAAGTTCACTAAAAAAAAAAAAAAAAAAAAAAAAAAACAGGCTTGCACAACTGTTGATTCATGCAAGCAAGTGCGAACCCTTTCTTTGTATGACATTAAATTTATAGGGCTTTGTAATTTTCCTTTCCTCATTTATAGGGCTTTTGTAATAACTTTTATTTCATTTACCTGTTAGATTTTATAACAAGCAAATGACAATAGGATCATGGTGCTCAGGACAGTTTCCCCATTTATCTTTAGGAAGCTTTTCTTTTAATGTACAATGAAAGGGTTAGCACAACAACTTCAGAAGCCACCCTGCTGACATGTGGAGAAGCTGTAAGAACATACCACTGGAGCCTAGAAATTCCACAGAGCAAGTGGACCAGAACCTATAGAGGTGGAGGCGTTCTGCACAGAGGCCCAGAAAATAAGGTAAAGCACTGTCAGAAGAAACTTGTTTCACCACGATCCTTGAACTAGAGAAGAAGGAAGGCTAAGGCCATGACATGTGTGAAAGACGGAAATCACAGGAAATTTAGGGAAAATAAAAAGTGAAAGGAAGAGTCAAAGGGCAGTAGAAAGGACAGATAAGACAACACAGCATAAAAAAGAAAAAGCAAATCTTGAAAGTCCAAAAGACATATTTCTAGAACTGAAAGGAATGTATTTTATGTGTATTAAATTGTATAATATGTGGAAAAGCCACCTTTTTTTTACAAAGTCTAAATCAGATGAATATATAATTACTTTCAGTTAAATTTATCAAATTATTAATTTTTATTTTCAGTAAACATAGAGTTCTATGTAAAACCTGCAACCCTGGCTATAAACACATAAGCATTTGGTGCAAAAACTAGTCTTAAACCTGTACCCTCTCTTAGGATTTTGTGACTTCTGTATTCCCTGAAACTTCTTTTCCTCTAAGAGGCTCTAATTCATATGGCAGCATTAGTAGGTACAGCTATATCAAATGAACATCTTTTTCTTTAAAAAGAAGCATTTAAAGAACTACAATGGATGGAAAGTGCATGAAGCTTTAAGGTTACATTTTCACTGCCTGAGGAAGAGATCTTCATACTCCACCTTTAGGAAACACCAGTGAATGTTACCTAGATGTGTTGCTAAAGGATCTGCCAGGGAGGGAATGCCCAGAAACTTGTGTTGCTCCCTAGAGCTTCACAAAACTTTGAGTACTTTTAGAGCTATTTGTAGCTAAAAATAAGAGTGATAAAAAAATTACCTTGATTCAAAAAAAAAAAAAAAAAATTCATAGGCTTCAAAAAAAATTATTTGGTCCTAAAAAGTATTTAAATGATCAGTAAATATTCTCTCTTGTCCCACGACATCAAATTTTAAAGTAAGCTGTAACACTAACAACTCAGCTTATAATTAACTGTTACAAATTTTGTCTATTTAGCCTCTGAAATGTAATTGAACTGAATTTCTAAATTTTAGGTCTTCCTCCCATCAGGAATCTCCACATCCTGGGCATAAGCAGTGGTGCTAAGAGGAATTGGCTGCCAGGTAATGGCCAATCATGTCGCTCCACCAGAACAAAGTGAGCGTGGACTGTGTTCAGAGTGCTCCAGACCAAGTCAAGTTTTGCTCAGACCAAGAGGTAAGGATAAATAATGTTACACAGTGAATGAAATCTGCATCACCTGGTTTCCAAGCGCTTTTCAAGACACTTCATTTCACTATTTAAGATGGGTTGTTTTATATTTTTGTTACATATTTCAATTAATGGTGTGATCAGAAAAGGAAGCAGGAAGAAAAACATTAAAATTATTAAGAGCTAATTAAAGAGCAGTGGCTGAATTGAAAAGTATGTGTCAACTGATCACTTGAAAAGTTAGAATTTTCAGGTATTAATTTAGGGTTTAATCTCATCATCATTGTCATTTAAAAGTCTGACGAGCAAAGTTATTGTGTAAATTATAACTAGAAGGGGGCTAGACAGTATCAACAATTGGAGTAAATTGAAATTATTTGCCAATTGAAATTAAGGATGAAGAAATGAATGATACTGCACACCCCATATTTTGAAATCAAAGAAAAATTATAAAGGGATGAAGCAGGGGAGTATCTTTTGAAATAAAAGCAAAACGTACCATTGGTTGGGTGTCGAGCAAATGAGATAGAAAACCTTTTAACAGCAGAACCGCGTGTGGCGTCTGAGAAAGAGAAAAACAGGTACCTGAAATCTGTAACCGCTACCAAAAGAACACTTAAGAAAAGAGGGAAAAACAAATATATGAGGAGGTTAGAATTAGGTGACATGCAGCAACGACAATGAGAGAAGGCCATAAGCCAAATACTGGTGAAAGCAGTAAACTGGCTTGATGACAGAAGCAAAATGCCTAATGAAACATACAAAAAAAAAAAAAAAAAAAAAAAAAAAAAAAAAAAAAAAAAAAAAAAAAACCAACCCAAAACCAAACAAACAAACAAACAAAAAAAGACAAGCAGGATGTGTTGGCAATGTTGCTAAATCCATGTTTTACTGACTACAACAAATGTATAGATATGTAAGCAAATGTTTTAAATGCTGCTGCTTTTGAAAGATGTGAGCCAAAAGCGTTCTGAATACCAAAATATCAGAACTTGAAATACACTAAAAGAGATAGGATCTCCTATAGCCAGGAATCCTAAAATATTCTCATTCTATATTTTTTATAAAAATACCGCTGAGATCTTTCCCTTATTAATAAATATTCTATTCACTTCAGTTCAAAACTGATTAAGGAACATAAAGGTGAACAATAAACAAAGTTCAAAGAGAATTCATTCTTTATAATATGTATTCTCAATTTCCTAAAAGCAGAACACACATGACACAGGTCTAAATTTTCCATTTAAACCCAGTCTTTACCATTGCAGTAAACCTCGCTGTAATTAACTGATGAAACATGGATCCAAACTGTAGGGAGCAGAGAGCACTGACAGTCATTTAGGTGAGGGTGCTAGAACTGCATCTGCGTCAGTGGCCTTAGACCTGCTTTTGAGAAGTACAGCTCCTGGTGTGTGCGTGGGTGTTGGCACGAATCTGTGCGTGCATGTGTGCTGTGCACATACCATCTATGCAGCCCGAAGAGGTCAGCTTTTTACGATGAGTACGAGCATAGTCCTGCAGGTTGGGTGCACTTGAAGAACCCCCGAGCACTGAGGTGCTAAACAGGCCCGCACAGTGAGACCCTGATGGGAGTCAGAGAAGATACATACAGCAACGGGTGTTCTTCCATTCACATTGGGAACTCATGCAGCATGCAGTTAACATGGCTCTTACCAATACACAGGCAGCCCTTGGCAGGGCCTTGCACAGGCTATGATAGGCTGGTAGTGTCCTCGTGATACCAGTTTCAATACAGTGCTTCTAATAACCACCACCATGTATTGCATGTACAAGTGGGCTGACTTAGCACCGCACAAAATGTTTTCTTTGAGGAAATGTAATTATGCCCATGCAATAATTAAATATACATATCCTAAAAGCATTAAAAGCACTATCATAAAAACTAATCCAGGAAGAGAAGAGATTCTGACAATCAATTTATAAGAGTAGGCTACAAAACAAAAACAAAACAAAACAAAAAACCCTTCCCTAGTAAAAATAAAAACTAAGTTACATTAAATCAATACTTTTGAATGTAGGCCTATACATGAAGATCTTCTGTGATGCCCTAAGACAGCGGTTTTCAACCTGTGGGTTGCGACTCTGACAGGGGTCGAACAACCAAAACACAGGGGTCACCTAAAGCCATCAGAAAATATGTATTTTATTATTTTATTTCGAATCACAACTGTAGCAAAATTACAGTTTTGAAGTAGCCACCAAAATTATTTTTTGGTTTGGGGTCACCGCAACATGAGGAACTATATTTCGGGATCACGGCATTAGAAAGGTTGAGAACCACTGCAATGTGTCATCATCCTTATGAAATAATGGACATCAAAGCTTACACACTGGTGATAGCAGGCAGAATAACTTTTCTTCAGGCACTCAGGCCTAACCAACATTCAACTGAACTTAACAAATGACTTATGACATTAACTAATAAAACTCCTGGTAAAACACATCACCAGCAATTAAAACACAGCCAGTGTAAAATGATGCTTCAGTTGAAGCAAGTCTTTACACTCAGGCAAAACTTTTATCTACTGGGGAAAGATTAAATGAAATTTTATCAACTATAGTATGCAATTCAGTACGAAAAGATAGTACATAAATTTCCACAGAGAAATAGTGCGACTATCAAAAGCTATTAAGGTATGTTATATGTACTTTAAAAAATTCTTTAAATATGTAGGCAGGTCTCCTTTTCTCAATTATTTGTACTTTCTGTCTTTTTAATTTCTTATGTTTCTTTTTATTTTCTTCTTCCAATTTTACATGCATATATCTGGTAATATGAAGAACTAGTTGGAAAATAACACTACGCTTTACAACAAATACTGTAAAATTCATATTACTTTGTTACGTGAAATTCTGGATCACTTGTAATTTTTTGTTTTAATTCTGATTTATACTGTAAAAAATAAAAATATTAAAAAAATGTGTAGGAATCAAAGAATTTATATCTTATTATAAAGACTGCAGGACAGTTTACATTTTCAGTGAAATCTAATTTTTAAAAACCTATTTAGACAACTATTCATGGAAAATAATATGTCATTACCTCCTATTTGTTCATCATACATGAGTTAAAACCAGTGAACTTGGAAAAATATTTTCCAATGTTGCTCTCAATGTCAGCAAGGAAACAATTACATTCTACAGCTCAAGAGAGAGTAAGTCTACCCTTCTACATTAATTTTACTTTGTTTTTCCTAAAAAACTGCTGAAAACAAGAGTTAATAAAACTAGAAAGTGTTGGAAACATCTATAAATTTTTCTCTAATGAGAAAAAGGTTCTTGTTTGCATGCAGTCAGATCTTTACCTATGTATCAACTAGTTTTTAATCTCAACTTGTATAAAATTAAAAACTAGCATTGGCAGACAAATCGGTTATCATAGTGGACAAAAGGTTATATAACAAAATTAAATGCTTTTTTTTTATAATATCAAAACTTAATTGTGTATTTTAAGATGTAGAACTCAACATTCCTCAATTAGTATGCATTAAATACAGACTAAAGCATAGCATTTGGTCATGCTTTTTCCACTAAAGAGTTTTCCATGTTTGCACAGTTTTGAGTTTAAGAGGGTCTGAAACAGTTCTTCTTACACCACATACCTACAGTAGCGTTCTGCTTCTGTTCCACGAGAGTTCTTGGGGTTCGAAGGTAATTAGCATTTTCAGATACAACCTGCACAAGGAAAGCAAAATAAATGAAACAAAGCGTTTTAAAATACACTCAAAAGTCCATATGCAGCCTGTTCCAGACAGACAAGGTTAATAAGCTGTATGGTAAATATTAGTAGAAATACATAAGATACAAGAATCATGCAAGATCCCTTCTGAAGGGAGTCCATTTCATGTAAGGGCCTTGCAATGAGTGGTGTGAAGCAGGCATTCAGAATGAAACATCATGTATGAAATGAGAGAGATGAAAAGAAACAATTCATAGGTTGATATAATTTCACTCTCTTAAAAGAAGCAAAATGCCCACTCTTAAACAGCTCCTGTATTTTAAGGCGGGGAAAAAACAACTACGAACAAAAGAAAAGACAGACAGACTGCTGAGGTCACCATACAATTACTGATCCATGCACGGGCTTTATCAGAGTAACCGTTAAGTAGTCACAGCCTTAATGGATACCATAATCCCTTTTCCTAGAATCAACTATATTACATTTCCAAAAGGAAATTGCTGAAGTTATTAGAGTCACGTGTGACAGCAGATCCCCCATTAAGTTTCCATGCGCTATCACAGAAAGTCCTGCTGAAGTTATTTTACTTGGAGCCATATTGCTGGTAGGCGCACATGCAGCTGGCCCTCTAGTCAGGTAATTCCATATAAATGACAGTGAGGGACGCAATGGTCTGTACTAGACCTAGCTGGTTGTTAGCACTGAGTCACATAAAAGACAATATTTTACAAAATGTTTATATTGTCAGCAAATTCCAAATGGAATCACATCTTTCAATTATAGATGAAAAGTTAGTAAATTTTCTTACCATCCAATTACATAGTTTTGTTTCTGGAACTTTTAAAAGACAACTAAAGTCAAAGGAAAGTTTATTTGCTTTTAAAATAATTTTATTAGCAAGCAGAAGTTCCAGGAGAATAACATTTATTTTTTAAAATCCTGGATATTTAAAACCTGCCCAGTAAAAATGCTATAAAACACATACAATGCAAGTGGTTTCTTGCCCTCCAATATTATCAAATATCATAAATATTTTTAAATGAACTAAAACCCAGAAGGATTTACTCTGATGTGAAACACAAGGGATTAGATGTCCTCCAAAACAGCTGTTTGTTGCTCTGAATGTGGGGAAGAAAAATGTTTAATGAAGTAAAGTTTAAAAACCTGTTGCCATGAGCCAAAAATACTGGATGTGAAAGCCAATGATTTGGGGGAGACAGGGGAAGAAGTGATTTGTTCCCCTGATCTGCGTCTTCGACGCCCAGTACCCACACCACTGGTATAATGCAGCCAGGTACCAGTACCCTCTGGGCTAGACACACTCAGGGGGCTCTCTTCCTGGAAGTGAGACAGGGGGCAAAAAAAAAAAAAAAAAAAGCAGAGCATGCAAAGTTAGATACAACAGAGCCAAATGATCAGAGAGAAAAAAAAATACAGTTCTCATTTGCTTAGCAATTTTTAAAAAACTATTAAACTAATTTGGGAGCCAAATATTATAGTATTTGAGAATTTGATAGGAATAACATAAATTTAATATAACAACTATAAAAATACATAGTAACTCAAATCATTTAAAATACTTACATAGCTTAAATTGTCCCTTCTCTCTTAAAACTAAAAAGATTTTAATGTTCTTTTGGCAACTATTTAATATGAAAGTATTCTGTTTAATTTTAGATATTCATGAGAGCTAAGTTTTGGATAAATTTTTCAATACAAACACTGAAGTACCATATATAAGGTTAAAGAAATTTCAGTGTACATATATTATACACATCAAAAAATCAGATTATAAAATAGATACATATTGTACTTGTTTATACTAGCCAATTATCATTTGATTACCCCTTCCAAAGATTATTTATGGAGGGCAGTAGGCAAAACACACAGCAACCATTCTCATTTTACATGTTTGCACATTCATATTTCAGATAATGAGAGAGAACAGGGTGAAATCTACTTGCACAAAATGAAGAGAACGGCCTTTCTTTTTGTATCTTTTAGGAGTACAAACTTCTGACATCCATGGAGATGGTGAACACTGGAACAAATCTGCAAGGTTTTACTTAAATAATTTACCTTATGAAGTAAAAGTTTAGCATGGCATAGAAATATCTCTTGAAAGCAACTAATGAAGTATTCACGAAAAACAAATTAAAATGTCTCCTATGTTTTAAGAATTACCAAGGGCAGTGATGTTGAAGGCTTTACAAATACAGACGAGTAATAGCATAGGAAGATTTACACATCATTCTGGCTCAGCATTATGCAAACTTTTTGGAGGCCAAAAGAAAAGAGTTTTGTAGTAAAACTATGATCAATTATATTACAGACTGCTCGCTGAACAATCCATCAAAATCACTGCCCTCACACAAATGGTGGTTTTTTTTTTTTTTTTTTTTTAATATACTGCAGATAGTGGTTTTAAGTCATTTGCCAATATTCTGAAATTCAGGACAGCTGAGTGTAACCCTAGATGTCTTATTTTTCAAATAAGCTATAATAGAACAGATAACTCCAAATTCTATAAAATTAATAACTTTTTCAGCCACCCTTTAAAAATATTGAAAATATCAATGTTCTAGGTAACTGTAACACAAACATTTTCCATGAAAGTTATAACAGACTACTTTTATTGACAGATTCTGATACATGTTGTTCTTCTACACAACCATTAAATTTGAAATATTACAAAGATATGTTTGTATCATTTGGGACTACAGAAATGAGCATAATTCTTTTTGTTTATATTCTTACTCATCAAGTACTAATGTTACACCTGATTATTTAGATCTAGAATATATACATGTTAACAATAAACATCTCTAGCTTAAAAGTTTATGGTTCTTTTTATATTAAGTTTAATTTCTTCTTTTACATTTTTATTAGAGCATTTAGAAAAGACTTATAAGCACTGACCTCAATCAGTATTAGAATAATCCTACAGAGAATAAGTAGGATTTTACTTACACCTTGAAAGTAAAAGTTAAGTTTAAAGAGTAAATAGGTATTAAATATTTACTTAACAAACTTCATTCCAACTACTTAACATGGCTTTTAAATGGTATTTTAGGAGCTATTTAACACTATTCTATAACTGAGCTTAAGAATTAGTACAACCTATTTAATTATAGGTCTTAATACAAAAGAAAAATTTGCAACAATATCCTCAAACATTTTTGCAATGACATTAACAATCTGAATTTTAATTTTTGTTGTTGTTGTACCAAGAACTAAATCCAGGATCTTGTACAGGCAAACATTTTATCCTACCCCTCCCTGCTCTCCTTTTTTGAGACAATATCTCAATAAGTTTGCCAGGATAGGCCTGAACTTGTAACCCTCCTTACTCAGCCTCCCAAGTGGCTGAGAATACAGGCAGGAAACACTATACTAGATACCATTAGGAATCACTATCTTAATCTTAATGACACTTAATCAATTATTATTTAAACATCTCTGCCAATGCCTGTCTAGTTTCAATTGAAGCTCTTTATAGAGCTGTCTTTTAAAAGCTCTTTAGAGAAGAATAACCTTATGCAGTAAGATCGAAGACAAAAGATTAGTTTATCAGATTCTTACACCTTATACTCACTTTTGTTAAGATAACTGTCATAAAGCTACAAATTCTAGAACAAATCTTGTTTCCTTAACTGCCTCTCTACTTTTATATATATATATATAAATATACAAATAAATATATATATAAATATATATATTTTGAAATTTGTTAAAAACAGACAAACTTGAAAAAAACGTGGTAGGTTCCCAAGTTCCATAATTAAAGCTGTATTTTCTTTTCATTACTATATGTTAGTTTACCTTATGAAAAACATGCTCTGACACATATACTTACTTCATTTGTAGCCATCTTCCTAGACCGTGGAAGTGGAGACTTCCTGTGTATATGAATTGGCTCTGACACCAGTGGCTTAAACAGTATAACAGCTCGGTCAACCTCATCTCTTTTAGAAGTATGTGGCTCATCATCATTATCAATTTTAAAAGATCTCTTGCCTTCACTCTGTGAGAAAAAATGCAGTACACTTAAAGTTTTGATTTAAAAATTTCTGGTTAATGAATTCAATTACCAACTATATATTCAGTTATATATATATCTATATACATATATATATATAGAGAGAGAGAGAGAGAGAGAGAGAAAGTGAAACATGCACACATATGTTTTTAGTATGAATTAATATTAACTGAACTCTTAGAACAGCCTAATATTTGATTACTGTGAAGGAGCTGACCAAGTCTCTGATTTCAAGAAACATACATACTCTGTGGAGAAATTAACAACAAAATGACAAAAAGAAAATGAATAAACACAGTACTTAAATTTTAAATGTACTAATAAACACCAGTAAGAAAGAGTAGATATAAGGTTTGTTATATGGTAATGTGGTCAGACCCAACATGAAGAAGAACAATGGCATCTGAATATGTAATATTTATAATATTTAAATTATATCCAAAGTATTTTAATACATGTGATTAATGCATGGAAAATAATAATTTACTACCATGAAACGTTAGGCCAAGTGTCAGCCACGGGCCAGAACTCCACTAAGATACTTATCACAAGAATCTTACAGTACAGGAGACACACAAATTGAAGATTTTATATGAAGTACACATTTAAAACAGAATAAATTTAGCTGAAGTTATATACTAAAATACATATTTTACATAGGAAGAATGGACAAACTAAAACTATATACAAGTCTCATAAATATAATATAAGCCCAAAAAAAATACAACATTCATCAAACTAAGAGCTATGTAAGACTATGAAGGAGTTTCTTTAATGAAATAAGGAACAGCCAAGGCTGGACGCAATCATAACCATATATAACAAAACAAAAGAATATCTGTTAATTTTATTGAACATCTATCACCATTCACAAATAATATGATCACAGATATAAAAAATATGACTGAATTATTAGAATGAATAGCAGCATAAGGCAAGTTTCTTAGTTATAGTAGCTTTTAAAATGAATTAAAATTCAGTATGGAGGTAACAAACAAAATGGCATTTAGAAAAAACACTAATACCATCAAAAGCATAAAAACAATGAAAATTCCAAAAAGTTATTTTTGCAACCTAACGAGATGACTGTAAAGTGTACCTTGAAAGCTAAGAAATAGTAACCTTAAGAACAGATAAACTGAAAGATTTCTGTATCAGAAATTTAACAAGGTACAGGTATGAAAATTAAGACTAATGTTGAAAAGGAAAAGGTCAAATGCCAGCCTGAACCACATAGTGAGGCTGTTTCTCAACAACACAAAGGGAGAGAGAGAGAGAGAGAGAGAATGGAACAACAGAAAGTGTTCAGAAACTAACCTACCACAACCTACCAACAGTACTTTAACAGTAGGTAAGTGATGAATTTCTTTAATATGTGGTCTTAGAACCAGTTATCCTTACAGGGGATCATGCACACAAAACTGGACTTCAATATCACACAAAGCATATCCCTCCAAAAAAGCAAATTTCAGTGTATTAAAGAAATAA
Organism: Myocastor coypus; assembly: GCA_004027025.1. Lineage (NCBI taxonomy): Eukaryota > Metazoa > Chordata > Mammalia > Rodentia > Myocastoridae > Myocastor > Myocastor coypus. Next base: position 1,955 of record PVJA010017614.1, on the reverse strand, counting down.
AATAGGAAAATGATAACAAAAAATGAGAAAGACTAATACAAATACTAAATATAGAGACATGGTAGGTCTAAACTGGCTTGGAAGATATGTTATGACATATACATTTACTTTAAAAATTATAACTATACATTGTAATAAGCCAGAATTCTACAATCAATACCCGAAAACATTCTAATACAATACTCCAAGTCTAAATTAACACTGATCATGAACAATAATGATTTGTTGAACTCAAAATTTTCTTCTCAAAATACAGTATACAACAATCAAAATGCATGACACTAGCAATATAAAAGAGATAAGAATTAATTAAAATCTTCTAAGATGCTTATATTGTTTAGTAAACAGAATATATTTTATTGACCTTTAAAAGACAGGGATTCATGTCACAGTTCTGACACAATCATGAAAAAAAAAAGTAATGTAAACTTAACAGATATTCTATTGAAGGGGGATATAACATCAAAGAAACAAAGAAAAAAAAAGGAATGTAAAGTAATAAAAAATTGTAGGATGATTTAAGATATATTATACCTCAAATAAGCAAAATTCATATTTAATATGTTAATGTTAAAACATGCACATTATATATTTGAAAATAAGATAATAATGTAATAAATATATACTATATAGAGACTATAAGGGAAGATTGTAAATAGATAAAAACACAGCTTAATATATATAGTTTTAAAATACATATAATACATGTATGAATCCCAAAACATTGAAAGTAAATGGATCAAAAGATATAGAAGCGCCTCCCCTAAACTTCCTTCAGTTGAGATGCCTTAAGAGGAATGTGTGCCACCACATTAGCAGACACTAATACATTAAAGTTTATCATATGTAGTAAACCTGGGATGTCAACACTACTTTGAGTCATTCAAACTGTTCGGTATGATGTGCTTCAGAAGAATCTGAGAAAGGTTGAAACCAAAGCCAAAAAACATTAGAAATAAACAGACTTATCAAAAGATAAATAAAAGTATGACCAGAAACAAAATATAATTAGAAGCATTTGTAGATTTCTAATCACACTGAAATTGAAGATCAGCTAGAAAGGACAATGTATACTCTGATGTACACCAAGTGTGGCTGACTGGTGTCCACTAACACTTCCTGGTCACTTCTTAGTAATAAGAGTAAATTAGAAATATATATGCTTTTTCCTAAGTGCCCATTCTGAATCACTACAAAAACTACTCAACTAAGATGGCTTGGGACTGCTAGTTCTGCTATAGTTCCTCTCGCCTACCTTCTGGTTAGAAGCAATGTAGGTCTCTATTTGAAGAACATGATAGCATCAACTACCAAATTTTCTATGCAGTTTTTAATATTTAATATCCAGCACTTTAACCATAGTAGCCTGGAATAATAGAAAGCAAGAGGTCAAAAGCCAAGGGAATAAAAGAGAAAAAGAAATGGGCCCAGAAAAGGTTATTAGTCACAAATTTTAGAATAGCCATAATTAATATGCTTACATACCAATCATCTGTGCCTGAAATTTAGAAAAATAAAAATGTAGAGAAGAGTGTAAGAAATACAGGGCAAAAGGGTTAAAGATTCATGATAGCCCTAACATACAAGCACATTAGGTATAGAAGGAGAAAAAAAGCAAAAAGTAAATTTTTAAAAAGATAATTATTGCAAATATTCCAGAAAGCAACAAAAGATACTGTCAGAGGTATAAGAGGCACGATTAACCCAGACATCAGATTTAAACTGCTGAAAATGAAAGATAATCACATAACAGTGAAAGTCCCTTCAAGGAGATGAACATCTTAGAAGAGCAACAGAAACATACAAGAGATTAAAAAACACAAAGCAAATGATATTTAGGTATCTTAAATTTAAATATATCAGTAATTACATTAAGTTGAATATGACAAATCAAAGGAAGAGATTATTAAACATTATTAAAAGTCCAAGCTAAGTAAAGTAAAACCTATATGATG
>PVJA010017613.1:0-41376 GCA_004027025.1 Myocastor coypus | reverse complement strand
AAAAAAAAAGGAAAAGAATATACTTCTCTTTGGACTAAGAGGAAGCAGATACATACACAGTCAAAGGTTTTGCAATTGCAGTGTGCCACCAGTGAAGCTTGTGATGTTGGAGGCTATTGAATCTAAGCCTCCTAAAGCTCATCTCACCAATCTAGCTCTACGTTTCATGCATTGTAATTAAGGATTTTTTTTTTTTTTCTTGCTGGGTGGTCAAGGGCAAGTCGAAGCAAGACCTGTATAACGAAACATTTCAAGGTTCTATTTCTATATTGTTTTAATATACTCAGACTCACCAAGATTGGCAGGTGCCTACATGCAAAACATTTATGTCTCTTTGAATTTAGAAGTCATAAATTCGGTCAATAGGAAGTTCTGGATTACTGCTTGTATTTATGTTTCCTTTAATGTAAAGTTAACAAAAAGAATCAGATAATGTAATTAGCTCTTATTTTCAAATTCATGAGAATGAGAAAGTTTACAATAATATTACATGAAAACACAAGCACACACACTAAAGCACATTCAGAAATTCAATGAGTTTAATATGCCAAATGGCAAGATAAAAAGCAAATTTACTTTTTCCATTATTCATTAGTTTTAAATTTTTTAAATAATTATGATTTAATGTAGAAGTAATTACTGTGGTCTATTTTTAAATACAATGTTTGTATTATGCTTACTCATGTGAACTCAAATGTTAAATCAGAATATTTACCTAAAATGACTCAGATATATTAATTATTTTATGAACTCCATGAAAATTTGTGTAATATTTTCAAAATTATTTAAGGAAAATACTTTAAGTACATTCAGGTATTAGCTATATATAAATTCCATATACAGTTATAAAACCTACTTTTATTTCTTATTGAGAAAAGAAAAGACAGCATCTTCCTCAAACTATTGAAACCTAAAAAATGAAACATAATAGACATTCCAGAAATAGAGTGAGTAACAATAAGACTTTTGTATATCCAAGCAGCTCACATCAGTGGGCAGTGATTTTAAAAATGGTACAGAGAATACTGGGCCACGACTAGTGGAAAATTAAAGTGAGCCCCTGTCCTGCTGTGGTATTGCTTTTTCCATTCTTTTTTCTTTTCTTCTTCTTCCTCCTCCTCCTCTTCCTCTCTCTCCCCCTCCCCCTCCCCTCCTTGTCTTCCTTCTCCTCCTCTTCCTTCTCCTCCTCCTCCTTCTTTTCCTCCTTCTTCTTCCACTAGTTGCAGTGGTTCTCAACCCGTGGGTCGTGACCCCGGCAGGGGGGTCAAACGACCAAAACACAGGGGTCGCCTAAAGCCATCGGAAAATGCATATTTAAACCCATGCTATACCACGGTGAAATGTTATTTATTGGAATTAGTAATAAATATTTCTCAACATATAATTAAATATTGTTTTGTGATTAATTACTATGTTTAACTCATGGTTGATTTGTAACAATGAGAATACATAACACATATCAGGTATTTACATTCCGAATCATAACTAGCAAAATTACAGTTTTGAAGTAGCCACCAAAATTATTCTTTGGTTTGGGGTCACCGCAACATTGCGGAGTCACGGCATTAGAAAGGTTGAGAACCACTGCACCAGTGGAAAATTAAAGTGAACTCAGGCCCTTGTGCTTGCCAGGCAAGCATTTATTCTACTGAGCTATCTCTCCAGCCCTCTCTATGCCAGTTGTCATGTAAGTTTCTGTGAGCCTATTATTATTAGGTTCACCAGCTCATCGTGATAACATTAAATCTATTGACAGTTTCACCGGGCATGCTTTATTTCTGCTAGAGTTTTGCATTTTTGTTATTTCTCTTTCATTTTTGTCTAAGGATTACCCATGTACTCTAATTGTAACACAGGACAATCTTGCATTCCCTCCACTTTCCCATGAGATCTTTGATTAGCCATAGACATTTTTAAATCTCCCATCTGATAATTTCAACATGTGTCATAACCTAGTCTTATAGTTGCTGTTTCTCTTCAAACTATTTTTGCTTGCCTATGGATATGCCTGTGAATATTACTTTCTTTTTTTTGAAAGCTGAGCAGGTTGTATGATGTAAAAGAAACGGAGCCAGATTGTCCTGAGTGTAGATGAGTGTTGCTGTGATGAGAAATGAGGCTGTCGAAGGTTTGCTTTGCTTCTAGGTGGCAATGGTGTCAATTTCTCTGACGTTTCTGTTGTTCTCTTTCCTCTTGGCTTTGCGCTCCCCTAGTTACGTTGAGAAAGTCTGTGCCTTGTAATTCATTAAGCTGCAATCCACTGTTATTTTCCTGAGTTTCACTGGTGTGCTGGCAAGGTGTTGGCAGAGAAAGTGTTCTGTCATCTTTCAATTATAGGTCAGTGTTTTAGCCTGTGTTTGGGGGCTGCGACCTCAGCAAGTGTATTCTTGGAGGTAGTTTGCTTTTCCCCCAGTTCTGTCTTGGCAGTCCTGACCCTGACAGACAGAAAGCCCTGTTCTTGGTGATGATAGGAAGGAGGCAGGGCACTGGAAGTGAGGAAATAGAACTCCCAGCTGAGAAAGGATCTTTCCTTTGCTACGGAGAGTGTTCTGGACACATTCCACAGTGACTAATCTTTTCTTCTCCCTACCAAAACTAAAAGGATATTTTTCAGCTCTTAATTGTGAGCAACTCATGGAATTCTTTTTTTTAAAAAAATTTTATTTCTTATTATTTTTTCTTGTTTCAGAACCTTTGTTTGTTTATTCACTCATTTTCATGGCCGGCTCAGCCCACCCTGAGGGCAGGGCCAGCGCAGCATGTGGTGCCTGGGATCCAGCCGCGGTCCCTAAAGCCGCCCAAGCTTTCCCAAGCAGGCACTTTAGACCACTGAGCCATCCCACTGGGCCCCTCATGGAATTCTAGTGAATTGAAAACCCAGAAAGAGTACAGACTCCTCTTCTGGGACTGTGATCCCCAGGGGTTAGCAGTCTCAAGCCCGACCACACACAGCCTTAGAAATTCACCAAAATTACCAGTTACATGTTTGACTCCAGCAGTGTCAGCTCCAAGGAAGCAAAGGCTGGGAGTGCCTCTCTGCCCTCACCTGTTTTCACATTCCAGGGGGGCTTGTTTGCAACTTGGGTCTCCTGGAGAGTTTGAAAGACATCTAATTGCACCCATTTATCTAGAAGAAGCAGAAGTATGTTTATTTTTTTTTTTTTAAGTCAACTTGAAACTGTAAATTCTACTTTTATTTTTATTTATTTTTTATTTTACTTTTTTAAAAGAATTTTATTTTTTTTCTTGTTTCAGAACTTTTGTTTGTTTATTTATTTTTATGGCCAGCTCAGCCTGCCCTGAGGGCAGGGCTGGTGCAGCATGTGGTGCCAGGGATGGAACCACGGTCCCTGCAGCCGCCTAAGCTTTCCTAAGCAGGCCCTTTAGACTACTGAGCCATCCTGCCGGGCCCCTACTTTTATTTTAAAATAAAGCATTCTTTCTAATTTCAAACCAACTTGAAAGTAAAGTACAACCTTTTATTTCATGAGACATTCACTTCTAGAAAAATCCTCTAAGATTATGGAAAAGGAATATGAAAAAAATTAAGATGTTTGAGTTCATTCAAATCACAGTTTAACTTAGACTTTTGCCAAAAATGGCACAAGTGTCAGCATTTTAATTCTTAAGTCTGTGCTTCTATGCTTTCCATGTCTAAATTTTGTCCTGTTCTTTTGATTATGTGACTGACAATGTTTTCACCGAGGTTTCCATGGCTACTTAATGGTGATTCTTTATAAAATATAAATGATATGCATCTCCAGACTCCTTTGTAGGCATTTTCCTCTTCCTACATATCTATTTTTATTTATTTTTCATCTACCAGGATTCTGGCATTAAATAATAGTTCCATTTATGTATTTTTAAGCAGGATTTAAAGACTGTTCTTTTAGTTATTTAACATTTTTTGAATGTGATTTTGGAGTGGGTACATGTTAATGTAATCAGCTGGAAGAAACATTCTGTTTCATTCAGATCTTTACTCTTTGTTCTGGCTCTGAATTAAGCATTGGAGAAACCTGACTGGAAATTTCCTATCTGGGGGATTAAAAAACAGCCAGTATGTACATATTTGCTGTTCTGTGCCCGTTTTTCCTTTCAATCTTCCTGTTAAGTACATTTTTGCATTCTGTCTTCAGACAGAATGTTTAAATTCTATTTGTTCAGTTCTACATTTATGACCACAACACCACAACCCAAATTTAAATTTTATTTTTTCCTCTCTCTCTCTCTCTCTCTCACCTTTTTTTTTTCTTTTTGAGACAGGATGTCACTATGCAGTTCTGATTGACCTTGAGCTATCTTTGTAGCCCAGACTGACCTTGAGCTTGCAAAGGTCTTCCTGCCTCAGCCACCTCAGTGCTGGGATTGCAGGTATACACCACTATGCCTGGTTCAGATTTAAATTCTTATAATTTTAAAAATTCATTAGTCTTTTTTTCTTTTTTTTGGTCTTTTTGAGACAGGGTCTCGCTATGCAGTTGAGGCTGGCCTTGAGCTCACTTTTGTAGTCCAGGCTGGTCTCGAACTCACACTGATCCTCCTGCCTCAGCCTCCCCAGTGCTGGGATTATAGGCGTGTGCCACCACACCCGGCTGAAAAAAAAATTCATTAGTCTTATTGTATTCTATTTCATTGAGAATATAAAACTACTCTTGATAATTTGATTTTTAGTCACATGTTTTTGTTCCAATACATTATTTTTTATTTCTATCATACTTTTTTAAGCTTTTTTTTTTTTTTTTTCCAGAACCAGGGATTGAACTCAGGACCTTGCACTTGTGGGGCAGGCATTTGTGCTCCTGAGCTACCTCCCCAGCCCTCTATTTTTTTCCTTCAGTCTTCATTCTTACCATTTCCATCTAATTTTCATAGATTTTAATGTTTGCTCCCATAATTTCCTGAATTCTTGTTCTCATATAGTTTTTAATTTTTTTTTTATTTTTATTTTTTCTCATATAAATACTATATAAATACCATAAGATAGAACAATTATGAGTAATTCCCCTTGATGTGTTTTGTTTTGAAAGTAGATGCATTGCTTAAAACGTAAAACACAAGCCATGAATTTTTTCTTATTTGATTGCTGATAAAATGTATAAATTATATATTTTAATGTTTGTTATTAAATACATATATAACTTTGCTCATTGTTATTTATTTATTTATTTATTTATTTTTGCTGCTTTTGTCTCCACTGCTGCGTTCATTATCCTTGGGGACTGCGTGGGACCTTGCTGGGTAACCACAGTCACCTAGAAAATGCCTTGTAGGTCTTTTTCTGTTTGTAAAGAGACAGGAAGTGAATTCCTAAGATCTTAATATTTTACATTTGTAGAAAACTAGAAGTAGAGAGACAGATAGACATGGACTAGTATAATCAAAATCTTGTATTTTTATCAAATGTATCTTTTTTTTTTTTTTTAACATTTTCCGTGAATATAATACTTAGAGTTAGGCTTCTAATGTCATTAAACTGTTTCCCTTTTCTGCTACGGCTGGTGGTGATCATATCTACTGTCCTGGCTATGAAATTCTAATACAAGATGTTGCTGTCATTGATAGGCTAATTCTCCTTGACACTCGCAAGGTATGGAGATGATGTGTATAGATAATAAGGGCCCATGGTTGTCTCACATTCCATTCAGTTAATAAGGAAACAACTGGGTAGTTGTTAGAAATACAGTGTGTGACGCATTCATGCTGTGGATTAAACCCATGATCTATTTGCATGTTACCTTATTTCCCAGGCTGCTGAAACCACTTTAAAGAAACTCTTTCATTTTGAGAACTATACTATTTGTAGTGGAACTAGAGCTTAACAATTTTTTCAGAAAACATGAGTAGTGAAAACTGCATAGACAATGGGTTTTTATGGAATCTTACAGACTAAATATTGCTGACTTTTAGCCTATGGGTCACTACTGGAAGACTGGAATGTAATGCGTGCGCGCGCGCACGTGTGTGTGTGTATGTGTGTGTGTGTGTGTGTGTGTGTGTGTATGAATACTCAGGTCTACATTTTATAAATGTATGAAGAAGGTAAAAAATATTAATTTAAATTTGAATTTTTAGAAATGTGTCATACTGAACACATTGCCAGTAATTTGCCCAAAATACCTTCTGTACCTTTGCATGCACCTATCTCATTATTCTTACTACTTCCTGAAGCAGCCTTGCAAATACCTTTTGTGGAATGTCTTCAGGAAATACGATGGATTGTACAGTGAGTGCTGCTGTCACATAGCATCAAGCTAGAAGCCCACTTTGTAAAAGCATTTTGGTGTGTCCCCGTTCCATTTTGTTACCCTATCTGGCATCATACAAGTTCTGGCTCTTTCCCAAAGTAAAATGACCATGAAGGCAAATGGCTTTTCTTGTTTGTTGTTTGTTTTTATTTTAGGGGAGGGTCTGCAGGGTGTTCAGGGTCTCACTACTAGAATGGACTCATAGTGACCTGCCTGTCTGCAGCCTCCCAAGAGCTGGGATTACTGGTGTGCGCAGCCACGCCCAGTCTCACTGAGGGGGATTCATAATAATGAGTATTTCCCAATAATAATTCTAAAATTTAAACATTGACCTTTTGTTCCCTTCATATTTTGTACTTATAGTTCACATTAATAATATTCTTCATTAAGAAATCCTTGATTCTCTTTAAAGGTTATTTATGGCCTGAAATAGTTATGTATGGCTCTTTCTTTTCCTTTACCTGTCATTCTATCTTTTCCTTTATGCTTCAATATCTTCTGATTTTGAGCCATAAAAAGTATTTATTTTTGATAAATGAAAACAAAAGTTTCATGTGATTCAAACTACACAGGTTAGCAGATGAAGGCCAAGTGAGGCTGCCAGGCCTGCGAGCATGGTTGTTCATGCTGTTACTCCCAGCACTCGGGGGGCTGAGCCAGGAAGACGGGCATCTGAACTATGTAGTGAAGTCCTGCCTCAAGAAAGTGAACAACAAAAAATGAGACTGTAAGAGAAAAATTTATTTTGTCAGGTATCAAAAGGATAGTTAATCATGTTTCTCAAAGCTGTCCACTAGTGCTGTTGGGTAGTGTGAGACACGAGTTGCTGGTGAGTCGAAGAAGTGTGAGCGTAGCTATAGAAGAACGTGACCTGTAAGTATAACATAATGTTTTAGATCCTACATTAGTTTGTAGCACCTGTGTCCTGACAAAGATTAAGGAAGGTGCTGAAACCAGATGAAGTAGACTTGTCCATAGACAATTGAAAAGGTAATCATAGCTGAGTGTGATGGCACATGCCTATCATCTCTGTACCACAGGAAGTTGTGGTAAGAGGATTGCAAGTTTGAGCCCAGTTTGGACAATTTAGCAACTTAACAAGACCCTGTCTTACAATAAACGTTGATAATAACAATAATAATATAGTTATGGGGATGCAATTCAGTGCAAAACTTCTGGGATAAATTTCCAGTATCAAAGAAAGATAAATGGGACAAGGGACGTTATGCTGTCTCACATTAGAAAAGACACTGACCTATGTGTAGAAGACAGAAGTATGGTTCAGCAGATTAAAGTGCCTTCTTAGGCAGATGCAGAGACCAAGGTTCGATCCCCAGTGTGCCCCTCAAAATAGTCCTCTTCCCTTATAACACATTTCTCATTTCTGCCCCTCACTGAACCAGTTCTGGAAACTCTCACGAATGACTGTAGCTGTACCTTTGTGCTATCCCGAATCAATTCGAAACATTAACCTTAAAGGCCCACCAAGTAGTTCAGCAGATTAAAGGGCCAGCAAGCAGGCACAGGGGCCCGGGGTTCGACCACTATGAGTCCAATCTGTGTAGTGAGATCCTGTAGACCTTGTACTAAATGCATAAAAGAAGATAGAAGTAGTCTACATTTAGGAAAAGAAATTTCGGGTAGCTTGAAGAGACTAGGGGAGCCCAACGTACATTACATTATTGAACATACTCTTCTGAGTGGAGTTTGGAGGCTATGAGGAAGGATCAAGAAGAAATATAATTGTAATTCATCATGTATTTGCTTCAATAGCACAAAGGAAGTTTGAGAAAATGTTTCTTCAAAAGATACAAGGAAGAACTGGTCATAGCACCACAGACAGTCAGATGAAATGACATAAACAAGAATGCTGTCACAAAAGTGAGGACCATTACAAAAAAAAAAAATGTTTTGGCACAATAGTCCTATAGATTCAGTAGTAAAAGGGAGATTTACTTATAATGGTGCCCATGGTTTTATGAATACAATAAATCCTCATTATATGTGCATCCCATATATGTGAACTGTCTCCTTACTAACATGCATTCATAAACCTTAAACCAGTATGCATAGATTGTGTTTTTAACCATTTGCAGAAATGTACAAAGTGATAAAAGTGTAACTGGCCCCATATACACACTGTCAGATAAGCTTGGACAAAACCACCCTCTGCCTCCTTATTTCACCTCTCATACAGTATTTGAGGGTTCTGGTTTTAGTCTAGTTAGTGATGCAAAATTTGCATTTTTGGAGTGATTTCATTGTGCACAACAGACTCTACCTGTACTGAGGAAATATAGTCTACTGTTCCTAAGTCCAAGGTCACAGGCATTTTACAGAAAAGAATATATATGTATGAAATAAGAGTCACTCAGGCAAGAGTTATGGTGCAGTTAAATATGAATTCAAACTTAAGGAATCAAATATGTATGATGTCTTTAACAGAAACATAAATAAATCAGGGTGATGTAAATGGTAAAATGTGGCCAGGCCTACAGGGACCTAGCGCTGTATTTCCCTTAGGAGTCTTTCTTTCTTTCTTTCTTTCTTTCTTTCTTTCTTTCTTTCTTTCTTTCTTTCTTTCTTTCTTTCTTTCTCTTTCTTTCTTTCTTTCTTTCTTTCTTCCTTTCATTTATGTAATTGATACAGAGTCTCACCACTCAGCTTGGACTCAGTGATTCTCCTGTTTTCAGCCTCCCCAGCACTGGGATTACAGGCACGTGCCATCATGCCCAGATTCAGTTGCAAGCTCAGCCCCCCCCCCCCTCCAGGGATAAGGCTGGCTCAGCATGCGGCACTGGGGATTGAACCCCGGTCCCTGAGCTTGCCAAAGCAAGTGCCTGGTTCACTGAGCTATCTTCCCAGCCCTGATGCTACATTATCCGCTAATCCAGTTTTCCTGGAAACTTTACAGCCTATAATCACCATAAGTGACAATCATATATACAAGTGGTTATAAGATTAAAAGGAATGTGTGCATGATAATAAAAACATAGTAGAAAAGTTTTTTTCTACAAAAGAAGGTAAATCACTAGTAGTATGCATAACTTTTTCTGAATGAGATAGTTCATACTTCCTACCTTACATTGCATTTGTTATATTAATAACTGCTTAAAAGTTAAGATGTAAGAATTATTACTTATGCTTTATAGCTGATGAAATTGACTCAAGATTTCACTTGGGTAATAATGCATAGTTCATCATGATAGGACCACGATTTGAATTCTCCTTTCTGTGAGCCATATTTCTATGATGCAGTGGGTTGTACGGCATTTCATTCGTCCTATATCCTTGTATCCCCATGGAGACAAATACTATGATAGATAAGTCTTTGTAGTGGGCTAATTGGAAGGTGGTAGAGACCAAAAATCATCGACACTCGCACTTCTATGTGCACAGAGAGCTGTCATGTAATATTCACCACTGGTGTGAAAACTACTGGCACATTCAATAAGGGTAGTCATCCTAACTGTGAGGTACTAGTTCCTGGGAGCTGTCAGTCCGTAGCTTTCTTTCAGGGAGGAATTATGGTTTCACTGGGCATTGTTTACATATGGCATGATCAAGGAGTGGGAGTTTGAAAGAATCTTCCACTATTTTTCAATAAAGTAAGTGGCAAAGGGATGTAGAGCTCCCAGTGAAAAAGGCTGGGGGCTATCATCAATGACAGTAAAAAAGCATTATGGAAATATGGCAGAAGGTTAAGTTTAGGATAAAGACAGATGGCTGGTGAATATATGCAAAGAGCATCTACTGTGAGCAACATGTGGGCCAGGCTAACTCCAAAATCTTTCTGCTGGTCAGAATGAATATTCACCCTGACACACAAGCTTGGCCAGGATCTATCCGTGCATAATGCACGGTAACACTGAGTTTAAGCATTTAGTCTTCAGAAGTCATGGACTAGAAGGGCATAAATGAAAAATAGCTCCCAACTTCATGAATTGTCCTGAATTCAGTGGCTTATTATATGTGTGTGTGTATATATATATATATATATATATATATATATATATATATATATATCCATCCCTAATTACTGATATCGAATAAACTAAAAAGAAAAACATCACCCCATAAGTGATCAGCCTGGTGGGATAGTCTACTATGAATCTCTCCCTATTGTTTACTGCTCAGATGATCACAGCAGTTAGGAAGCAGACCCAGGGTTTCTTCAAAAATTTCAAGGAATTGAAAGAATGTTTTTCAGGTAAGTATAATGAAACAAAATGCTTTGTTCTTTTTTCTTGGAGACTAGAACAAAACAGCTAAAGTGACAAGGTTCCTTATTACTGCCAGAGGTTGTTGAAGTCACCTTGAGCTATGGGGCAGGAACTGTACCCTGACCTTCAAGCTGAGGCCTCTAGTGTACATGCTTAATTTCTCTTCTCCAAAATGATTTATAATGTTGGAGCTTCTCAACTGCCATGCTGAAATTAATAGACTGAGTTATTTTCTAGATTTTTTTTAAAACAAAATGTGCATTATAAAGGGGAGTAACTATCTGCAAGTCCTCAGCTGCCAGCAGGGCACAGATGGGCCTGGAACAGAAGGATCCAGATCCACAGGACCTGAGCAGTGCAAGGGGAGCTTGCACAAATCTGCTGAGCCAGACAGTAAGGACTTTGCATGCTTTGTGCTAGATGTGCATGCTTCCTTGTGCACATGCCCTTACACAGAGATATTTGATATCCAAATAATACTTAAGAAATGTGATTTAATCTAATTTTGAGAATCCTACTTCACCAACATAAATAATGTGAAAATTTGAAATAGCAAGGAACTTTCATACTTCCTTAGATTGTCTATCCTATGTATTTAATATTTCTATGTGATTGAACATTTTTTAATTTGGTAAAGAACGTATGGGCCTGCTGTGATAAACACAGTGGTTCATGTGGGAACACCACTTTCAGAAAAGAAACAGGTGAAAGACTTACATTTTCACTTCTTTTAATAGCCCCAGCTCCATCTTTATTTCCTACCTAAAAGTCACATATATTTCAGTTTATTTAATTTCCCCACCCTCTGCTGAAATTTTCTCTTAATATTACTCATTTTGCTACATTCAGCCCATTTTTCTTTTTACATGTCTGTTTTTAGCTGATGGATAAAATCACTTACTAGTCTTTAATTCTGAGAGCCTGGGTCATGAATGGGCAACAGCCAAACAATATATGTAACAGCAGAACTCCAGCCACGAATCCCTGTAAGCCCCCAGTCCACGACGGTGAGTCACTGTGTCTGTGGCAGTCCGATTCGTAATGATCAGGACCTGCTGAACCATATCATCCCCAGTTTCTGTTCCTATCTGTGTCCTACATTCACTGTAGGATTAACAGTGCCAGCCAAGTCTGACTGCCTAGCTACTCATCAGACACCCATTCTAGCGAGCGGCATCCAGCTTCCACCATCCGCTGTCCCCCAGAAGGGCACACTGGAGCCTTCCCTGCTCCCCGCTGCCAAGCTTGCTTAGTCTTCTGCCTGCCTTTGAGCCTCTGTTCTGTTGAGTTCTGTAGCATGCAAGCTCTAAATGCTTCTTGGCTTGTTCTTGTTTGGATAGACTTCACTGATTTTCACAGTTCTTTCATTCTGTGAATTTGATATTAACAGAAAGATTTTGAAAAAAATGGCTGGACATTTCTGGAGTCATTAATTCTCACTTCAGTTCTCCTTTTTATTCAGATACAAGCTACCTTTAGGAAGATTTATATTTGGTTTCTTTACTATATAAATTTTGTTTGCTTAGAAAGTGATGAAATATTACTACTAATATTAAATTGGAAGTGCATCATTGTGGCTCTTAAGCTAAATAATAAAACCATAAATCTGTTTCCATAATTATGAATGGGAATCTAATATCCCTTACTGTATATATATTAATGAACAAAATCTATGTAGTTACTTGATTTTGTGAACAATAGGAAATAGAAAATTATAACGAGATTTGTGCTAAACTATTATGTAAGGCCTTAAAGATTTCTAACAGTTGGGGCTTTTCATTCTATTCACGTTTTTGTTGAAATAAAATATAAAAGAAAATAACCTTGTACATGCATATTAGAACTTCTAACAGGTAAGGTTTCCATGGATACTTTTATTCAGCTGAAGAGTTTGTGTGTGGAGAACAGCATTCACTTCTAGTGAGTCTATTCTACCAATCACTTCATATATCTTAAATTTCTAATAGAATAAAAATAATCTGCATCATGTGTTTTGTTGTTTCCTATGAGATAATGGTAATCTAAATACAGTTTCAATCATCTGACTTATTCTAGTAATGGCTTAGGGTTTTATTAAAGCTTTGAAGAGACCTACAAAGGTATTATAGCAAATATTAGTGAGCTTAAAAAATTGCTTTCTAAATGTGACATGAAGCAATTAAGTAGTTTGAATTAGTCAGTCACCAATGCTAACATAAAGGTTCATCTTTTATTTAAGGCAGATTTTAGAATCACTTTATATGTGATCTTATCTTGTATTGAAAATGTCTTGTTTTGAAAATTACTAAATGCTATTTCCTGGCATTTCATGCAAATCAAATTCCACAATTATCCTTTTTAGAAATATGACCAAAAGGTCCAAGATTTCAGACCAGTGTCTATGTTAAGCCATATAGTTTCATGAAGAGCTTAAGCAGGGTCTGCAACATGATTCGTTCTAAACACGTTTGCAATATGGCATTGTTTTACACTGTTGAGTGTTTAAGCAATTATAAACTATGGACATGGCCAGACATAATTTAAAATCAAATGTTGGGAAATATACACTGTTTATCTTATGATCTAAGAATTGACTCTCAAGTGTGCTTTATTTTTATTAGTTTACAGGGGTTCTGAGTTCTATCAAAATTTTGTATAATAATATTTTTGGCCTTGTTATGATTGAGATGAATTTTTCTTCAGTACAGAGGATTGAACCCTGGGCTTCTGCAATGCACTGTATCTCTAGCTATTTGTTTTACTTTTTTTTTTTTTTTGTTTTTTTTTGTTTTGTTTTGTTTTGTTTTTCTGATGTTTGTTTATTGAGATAGACTCTCATTAAGTTATCTAATCTAGTCTCAAATGTGGGAATCCTCCTACCTCTGTTTCTCAGAGGGTTAGGATGACAAGCATATGCCACCCTTCCTGGCTTCAAGATGACATAATGATTATCAGTTTCTGATTTAATCATAATGATTACCAATGTTACCCCAAGATGGCACCATAATGATTACCCGATTTACTCCTAGAAATGTAGCTTAAAATGCCCTGCTGGACAGAGGTCTCTCTTCAACAGATAGTTTAATTGGATTTGTTTGTTTGTTTTTTATTTTTTTAATTTTTAATTTTAATTTTTATTTATTTATTTTTTAAGAATGCAATGCTTTTATTCACCAATAAACTCAAGGCTCATTCTGGATGTTTCTTTATCACATATACTTCATTTATTTTAGGAAAAAGCCCTATAAGTGGCAACCACCTAGTCCTCAGACTCTGATGACCCATCTTCATCTTGACTAATCTGGAAGTATCGGAATTCATAAGTCTCTTTGTCAGATGTAACCAAGTGAAGCCAATAACGAAGGTTATTCTTTTAAAGATACTTCTTGGTAAGGTATTTCAAGTATCTTTTGGAGAACTGTTTCTCAGAAACAACTGTGATCTTATTCTTGAATCATTCAATGTGAACAACATTCCCAAGGTTTCCAGTTTTTCCACTGACTTTAGCCTTCTCCCTCAGAGACTGTTCAAAATTTCCAGAGTCAAAAATTCCATCTTCTACTTGATGGGTAAGGTCCAAATTAAACTTCCAGGTTGACCTCTTAGGCTTCTTGTCTTTCTGCGGCGCCATCTTGACAGCAGCAGGAAGTTCAGAGAGCTGTTTGTTTGTTTTTTAAACAGGGTCTTGCATGTGCCACCATGCCAGGCTAATTGGTATTTCCTAATGTATATGGAGCTTGTAATTAAGACTGTACAGAGACTATGACATGACCTGTTTATAGTCACCATCAAGTTATGTAAGCTTCTGATCTCAGATACCATGTTTTAGCAATGATTTATTTTGGCAACATAAAATGTTATATTTTTTGTAATTTCTTTTAGTACTTGCTTTTTTTTTTTTTGCAGTTATATTCCCCCTCCACAATATATTCACTCTAATAACTTTATTTATTTACTTATTTATTTATTTTATGGATTTAGTACAGAGTTTACAGGGTCTCACTACACACATTAGACTTGTGGTGATTCTCCTTTTTTCAGCCTCCCAAGAGCGGGGATTGCAGGTACACACCACCATACCCAGTCACCATCTCAGGGTGCCCTGGAAGTGGGACCAGCAGGACATGCGGTGTCAGGGGTCAAATCACAGTCCCTGAGTCTGCCTGAGCAGGCACTTTAATCCACTGAGCTATTTGGCTGGTCCTCATTCATTTTAACAATTCCATCACCAAAATCTACATCTTCCACATCCATTTCTAAATCTCTATTCACTGCCCAAGATTTTCTCTGACATTTCTGATGAAGAGTTCCACCCAGATATATATCCTGAACCACATACATTTTACTCAGTCTCAACGACTCACTCTAAAGATTGTTCTTCCTCCAATACAGGGATCCAGGAATGGTGCAGGTACATGGTTTCTACTCCCTCACCACTCACTTCTAACAGGGGCTGACATCCTGGGAGTACTATGTCTCAGGATTCTGTGAAATATGCCCCTATTTTCCAGGCATGTGGCTGGTTATATAACTCAAATCTTGCTCTCATTTTTAAATTATTTCAGTAACTCCTGATATATTGCATAGATTTGAGGACCACCTCGAGAATTCATTCATGAAACCAAAATAATCTTGAGACAGTACAAGCTAATCATGTTAGTTTTGTTCTTACACATCTTGTACTTTGTTCCAGAGACAAAATCAAACTCTTTAAATATTATATATGCTCCATAAGGGTCAGATTGTGATGATGTTATGTTTTAAACTGTAATCTCTGGAAAGTCTCCACATATAAAATGTTTTTCTGCATGCTGCTCTCCCTTGTGCTTTGCTCTTCCATGTTTCCATGCTTAGCATGCCTGTGCCTTTGTCTAGAATGTCTCTCCGGCCCACCTCACCTCCATTCATTCTTCTGCATCAGTCCAAACAAGTCTTCTTAAAAGCAATGTTAGCATCACCTGTTATGAACAAGTCAGCCAATGACATTTGTCCCAGTGCTTTCAGAACAATCTGCCCTTAATAATCTGCCCTTTACTCACTTGGTGCAACAGGTGCCACGAGGAAGTGAAGTATTCTCTGGTATATCCTGTTTCCCAAGTGGCAATGAGATCATTTTTAAGGAAAGACATCTCCATTTGAGTTGGTGCAACTTGCGTTGAGTACATATTTCTTCTGTTTCCTCAATGTAGCTTCAAAATCACCAGCTTTTAATCTAGAAAATCAAAAACCAGGATAAAATGAGAATTAAAATCCTTTCCAGCTCTAATTGTCTCTCATTCTGTGGCTTCCTAATAGCATCTTGGTTATGTACTCACAACAACATTTTTACAAACACATTTCTGGATGTTTGCTATGTGCTTAGAAATGTGCTAGGCTTAGAAAAAAGTCTCACTTTTCTATCATGGATTATAAGAATTAGAATCATTAAGAACTACCTTTTACAATTGAATTAAAACAAAACATGAAAGAAAGTACTCAATAAATGATAAAAATTAAATGTTTTTAACAACGTAAAGTTCGACAAACTTTTCTATGTTGTGAATCAAAAAGTGAAGCTGTCTACTGAAATACTCTTTGATCAACTATGAAAATATGGTTGCAGAAGCCTGCTTTTAATAAAGCAGTTCTTCTTTTTTTTTTTTTTTTTGTCTTTTTGAGACAGGGTCTCGCTATGCAGTTCAGGCTGGCCTTGAGCTCACTTTTGTAGCCCAGGCTGGTCTCTTGAACTCCCACCGATGCTTCTGCCTCAACCTCCCGAGTGCTGGGATTACAGGCATGAGCCACCATGCCCGGCTAAAGCAGTTCTTCTTATATCACTTTTATTTATTTCTCACAGCTAGGGGTCTAAAGTGATCTAATTCATTAACATATTATCTGTGAGAAAAGATGTCTTTTCTGATTTTCATGAGCATGTGCATATATAGGTGGGCTTTTTATGGTCCCAGATCTATGCTCTCTGATTATTTTTCCTTGGGGAATAATAAATTTGTCCAATAAGCCTATTTTATTTTATTTTATTTTATTTTATTTTTTTTTTGTGGGACCAGGGTTCGAACTCATGACCTTGCACTTGCCCAGCAGGCACTTGTGCCTCAGAGCTATCTCCCCAGCCCCTAAGCCTATTTTCCATGTAGTACAATGTTGACTTTTTGGACATAGTGTCAGTAGAAGTAAAGCAATGCAGGTTGTATAAATATCAGCCCATGAAGACCCCTCCCTACTCTTTTTTTAGTTCTCCCTAGCAGTAGTAACACTACTATCAGTAATAGCAGCAATAATAGTACTTAATACATCATGTCAGCATTTTCTAATCTTTCACTTATCATTTCCAATCTGTGATGCACACCTTTAGTGTGCTACCTTAGTAGGTGTTGTTATTTTCTTTACTTGACAGAAGAGAAAGTTAAGAGACAGAAATGGTGAATAAATTGTGTGATCTTATAAAATGAAGAAGCAGTAATACTAGAATTTAAGTTTGAGGAGTCTGAATTCAGTGTTTCATAAATATATTAAAGTTTTATAGTTGGCAAGTTAGTCCAATGAAATCACAAAAGAACACATGTAGCTTTGAGAGAGAATTTGAGTCTATAAAGAGCAGAAGGCTTTGTCTAGTAGAGACAAGTCAGAGGCACACAGTTGGGTCTCAGGTCCTCAGGTCCTTTTAGTTCCAGTCAGTGAATATTTCTTTCTTTCTTTCTTTCTTTCTTTCTTTCTTTCTTTCTTTCTTTCTTTCTTTCTTTCTTTCTTTCTTCTTCTCCTTCTTCTTCTTCTTCTTCTTCTTCTTCTTCTTCTTCTTCTTCTTCTTCTTCTTCTTCTTCTTCTTCTTCTTCTTCTTCTTCTTCTTCTTCTTTTGAGTTCTTGGCACCTGGAGATACAGGCACTTGAGATCTTGAAAATGGATCGATCTCTCTAGTGGGATTTGATCCAGCTTAGTAAAACTACCTCCACTTGAAAGGAACATAAGGAACTTTGAACAATCAATGGTTCATTGCCCTGGGGAAGAATATAAACTGAGAGAAACATCAAGAGAACTATGCATGGAAATTAAATCATAATGCAGACTTAAGCACTCCTGCAACTAAGATATAGTTGAACACCAACACAGACAGCAGAGTATATATCACTCCACTATATGAGGGAAAGAGAGATCCTTTTGTTGTTAGTCAAGAAAGAGATGGAGTGAAAGGCTCACCCTAAAATATCTGCTGTATTTCACCAATTGGCCTTATCATCAAGACCTTCTTGGTAAAATGCGAACAACAGTGTAGGCTGGCAGATATACTTTTTAGTCTCAGCAGAAGGATCTGGAATGTTACTTTTAAAACAACAGTTTTTATTATAATGGTGGCGGTTGAATCAAGAATGGTTTGCATGTAGGTATACGTTTTTTAATTGAAAACATAAATCTCAGGGTTGTTGAGATAACTCAGCAGTCTAAGCACTTGCCTAGACAATTGCAAGGACTGGGGTTCAATTTCCCCATACCACAGGCTGCACCATCCCCACCACCAGGTGTGCTGAGCCAGCTACCAGGATTAGCAAAGATAGTGCGTGTCTGTAATCCCAGCATCGGGGAAGGCAAAACAGGAGGATCACTATCAGTCAGAACTGTATAGTGAGATCCTGTACTAAACACATAATTTTTTTAAAAAAAGAAAATGTAAATCTCTGTTATTATTAAGTTGTAGAGATAATTAAAACAAGTTCTCAATATCCAGGCTTAAATACAAAAGTGTGTTCATAAGAATCCAGATTTCAGAACAGAGAACACATATATGATAGCCTGGTCCTCCTCTTCCCATGAATCTGAAAAGAGATTTGTCCTCCTGGAATGGAAACTGTTGAATATTGACTCATTCGTAGGAAGGCTTTAACTACCTGACTACTTCAGGCCTCAGGACTCTACAGAAGGCATAGAAATGTATGGCATAGTTTTAACTAAAAAACAGTTATTTTTGAGTATTTGCATCCATTAAAGATACCATGTATTCTTAATGGACATTTTGTATGTTGCAATAACTTTAAACAATTTTTAAAAAGATACAAAAGAATCTTTAAAATTACTCTTATTCTCATCTTTACAAATTTTCATGATAAATATCATATATATTAGCATTTTTCCTTCCTTCTGTTCACTGGTCTGTTTATTTACAATTTGCAGAAATGTTATAGATCTCAACCTTCCACTCCTGTGAAGATTTTCTGTTGATTTCTCCATGAATACTGATTCATACATTGCCAGACTTGACTTCTTTCTTTGTTTTATTGTTAGGACCAATTAATTGATTTCACTTACTTTTTGTTGTTAGATACTGAGAAAGAGCATTTTGTGTAACTTAATCCAGATGTCCAAGTTCTGCTGTTAACAGTGACCTGTGGAAATACTGAGAACTTCTACCACAAGAGTTTCAACCTTTCAGCTTTTCCTTTCTCTGTTTAACATTAAAAAGAAGAAATTACTCCTCACTAGAGACACTTTCAGAAATGTTAGCGTTGAATGTTAGAAATGTTACTCTCAGTGTAATTCTGAAGACTGAACTTGTAGCCAGAGGATTGTTTTTCTTCTTTTTTCAAGATGATCTAACATTCTCACTCCTTAGGCACCAATCCCTCCTAAGGGCCTTGGCCCAAATGACACTTTCATAGTTTAGAGCACATCACTCAGACAAAGCCTGTGCCAGAGATCTGAGACATAAAACTAGTAACTAACTATTGTGCTCTATTAAAGAAAACAAACGGATTAAAACGATCTTGAGTTACATAAGATAAAAACATTTAATCACATTATATCATGTTATATAGGAACCATTAAGAAATGTATATTATAAATGAATCATTTACAGGTAAAAGTAATTTTGGGTATTAAATAAGTCATAGATAATTACTAGGGAATAAAGTGAAAATATAGATACTTGTTAATACATTAAAATAGTAAAAATGAAATATCAGAAGCAGGCTACATATCAGACAATTGCAATATGTTTAAACAGATTTTGGAAGATCAACATAATGAAATAATACATGGCCAATAGGTAGGTCTTCAAGCATGGCTTCTTTTTATAATGAAAATTTCAGAACAGAATGCTAACTGAAATAGACCACATAATTATATATATATATATTTTTTTTTTTTTAACTATGTGTAACATATGTAAATGTCTGACCTACATTTGACTTTTCATGAAACTGAGAGGTACACTAACATTTTATAGTTATTATCTTCTGATTGAGTGCTTTAGGGTAACAGTCTAATGTTTATATTGATATGTTTAATGAGAGCACATTATTTATTTTTATTTTTATTTTTTTTTTATTTCTTTCTTTATTTTTTTTTTAAGTGGGACCAGGGTTCGAACTCACAACCTTGCATTTGCCCAGCAGGCACTTGTGCCACAGAGCTATCTCCCCAGTCCCAAGAGCACATTATTTTTAAAAAACTTTATTTTATTATAATTTGAAGAGTAAAGGGCCTGGCAGGATGGCTCAGTGGTCTAAAGCGCCTGCTTATGAGAGCTTGGGCGGCTGCAGGGACCGCGGTTCGATCCCTGGCACCACATGCTGCGCCTGCCCTGCCCTCAGGGCAGGCTGAGCTGGCCATAAAAATAAATAAATAAAAGTTCTGAGACAAGAAAAAAAAATAATTTGAAGAGTAAAAACAAAAGCAAAGGCAAATGGTAGATACAAACACAGAAACAGGGTAACATAAACAATAAATATGTTACAGATTTTCAAAATAAGAATAGGAAATTATCAGTGGTTGTTATATCACATATTTTCATCTTCAAATCTATTGCTCAACTTTAACCTCAATAGAAAAGTATCAGTATTTTTACTTACTGTATCAATTTTCATTACAGTGAACAGACAGAAGTCCCATCAAAGAGAGAACTTTAATAACTATATTTGGTAACAGATATGGTTATGTAAGACTGGAAAAAAAATAAATGAATGTTAGTGCCTGCATTTATTACTTTTAAAAGAAATACTTTGTCAGTTTGCAGTATGAAGCACCAATCTAAGAAGTTTTATTTATCAGAAGTTTTAATGAAATAAGCTATGAAAATATCAAGAAACATTTCCCGTGCTTTAATGTAAACATTTTGTCAGAAGGCCAAGGTGGAGGAAGGATAGAAAAAAGATTTAAGTCATGCTGATCTTTCTAGATGAAAGGAAATGAGAATTTTTCTATGCCTAGAATAAAAGGTCAAGGCTTAGAGTATACGGAAATGTTTGCAGACTGGTCAATGAAATTTATAACATCACAGTTCACATTTCATTGGGAGTTGATATATCATCCAGTTCACCCTTTAGGAGAGTTCAATTTCATATACAGTAAATAGTCATCCTACTTCTATTTAAACAGTTTCAAGGAAATGTAACCAAGCTTGTCCAGACAGTGTCTATTTTATAACCTCACAATCCTAGATATTAAAGCTCTCTTTTTTATGGGACTTTTGCTTGTCCACTCTAATGAAAACTGATACAGTCTTGAATATCTGGAAAGGAATTTTTAATCAGTAAAAATACTGATACTTTTCTACAGAGATTAAAGGTGAAGATTTAGCTTGTAAAGACATTTCTTCTAGGGCACAAAATTATTTCTAATACATATTTTAAATTAATTATTTAGTTATTTGGTACAAGGTCTCACTACACATCTCAGACTTGTAGTGGTCCTCCTGTCTCAGCCTCCCCAGAGCTGGGATTACAGGCATGCCCCACCATACCTGCTTTTGCTAGCCAGCTCATTGTGGGGCCAGCACATCATGCGGTAGTGGGGATGGAACCTGAGTTCTTGCATTTTCCAGGGAGGTGCTTAGACCACTGAGCAACTTCCCAGCCCCTATTTTTAATATTTAATGACACATCTCTTTTAAGTTCTCTGCTTTACACAATGGTTGCCTTAAGTTTCTTGAGACAATCTTTTGGATGACAGTTTTCAATCCCCTAGTAATCCAAGGAGTTCTTTGTTAGAAGCCATACTGAATGTTTTTATCTGGGAAATATGTTTTTCCTAACTCTGTTTCCAAATGTTTCTGAGCTAGAGCTGCCAAAATAAGAACTTCCATGAGATTCAGAATGGATTTCTGGGTATATTCCCAGAATTAAAAACTATATACCATAGCAATATATGTATGCACCTATGTTTACAGCAGCACAATTCTTATTACATAAATCTTGGAAACAACCCAAATGCTCATCAACCAAGGAATGGATAAAAAGACGTGGCTTTTTTTGTATAATAGAGTTCAACTCAGCCATAAAGACAGATACACTTGAGACCTTCATAGGCAAATGGGCACAACTCCAGATCATACTCATAGGGGAAATAAATCAGACCCACCTGTGTAACCATCATACTGTTTCACAGTGAGAAATGTAAAGAACAAGTGAGATTCAAATGTGCAATAGGAATTGCAAAATGGGAAGAAACTGCTTAAAATGGAGGAGACACTTGGATGAGAGAAAGAAGAAATGAATAGAGGGAGAAGAAAAGAATATACATACAAGATAGTTAAGTCAGGGATACCACTTGTTTCTCTCTTTTTTTTTTTTTTTTTTTTTTTTGTCTTTTTGAGACAGGGTCTCGCTATGCAGTTGAGGCTGGCCTTGAACTCACTTTTGTAGCCCAGGCTGGTCTTGAACTTGCACCAATCCTCCTGCCTCAGCCTCCCAAATGCTGGGATAACAGGCGTGAGCCACCACGCCCGGCTACCACTAGTTTCTCTTAGCTCACTGAAAATAAAGTTTTGTATTAATACTGGTTTAGGCAATATTTCTTGCCTATATCTTGTACTCAGAATGACTATTACAAAGATAACAATATACAAAGTATTAATTATTATCACTTTCCTACTATCCTGCTTTGACACACTGTTCATTGTTAGTTTTACTTTTCTCTGTTTAAAATTTTAAGAAAAGGAATATATTATTCAGAAATGTCAAAAAAAAAAAAAAAGACAGCATGGATAAGGAAGTAGCGGTAATTACTCTTGGAGAGTCTTCAAGGAAAACCAATGAGACAGGGCTTGGAGAGTTTCCATCTTGTCCTCACTGTATCCTGAGCCATGGCATGCCTGACCCTGCTGTCCAAGAGCACCCCCTTGTGCCCACCACCAGACACGTGGTGAAAAGTTGCTGGACCAATCACAGCATAGAAACAATGACCAATGTTGTTACATACATAGAATGTGTACCCTAGGGTTGAGGAGATTGCTCAGTGGAATAAGCACTAGCCTGGCAAGCACAGGTTCCCGAGTTCAATACATGGTAGTGCAAAGAAAAAAAAAAAAAAAAGAAAAGAAAAGAAAAGAAAAAAAGATTGTGTACCCAGTATGATATAATTGGGTAACTTCTAATAGCCATATTAAAATGGTCCAAAGAAGTAGATGATGTAAACTTTAAAAAAAAAATCCTACACATACTATTGTGTTTAAAATTTTATCATTTCAATAAGTAAATATAAAAATAAAATATACATTAATAAAGTAGCAAGAAGGCCCGTGTGGATAACACACAATGAGGTAAAAGTCATAGGAAATATAGCAAAATGAAGTTTAAAACTTTAAGAAAGAATATTGTGTTGACTTTTGAGCAAAGGAATGGCATGACCTGACCAATGTCAAATAGCTCCAGTTTTGTGTCAGTGGAAATAGGCTATGTGGGGTAAATATGGACATGCAAGAGTGCTAGGTGGTTGCTTTAGCGATTGAGATGAGAGACAGTGGGGCTTAGATTAGTGTTACATTATAAAATTCATTACAGAGGAAAAATGTGAGACATATTTTCAAGATAAAGCTAACACCATGGCTAAATGCATGATACGAGGAGGAAGAAAAACTCAGATTGTGTCTATCATTTTGAATTAGGCACCAAGAAAAGACTTGCGACTTGAAAGACTAAGAACAATTTTATTTTGCTTGATTCCAGCATGCAGCATGATATTACACCTCTCCTCTAGCATTTCTGCCATTTTTGTTAGTATACTTTTAACTAAATCACAGGCATAAATTTTGAGTTAATGGAAACTGCCAATATAGCCCATAGTTCCCTTAAGCTGAGATTCAGGTTAACATTTCACTCAGAGCACAGTAAGCTTATCTTGTTCCACTGTTCATTGTCAAAAATACATGTGTATACTTCACTCAGTCTTATGTTTCTTTTTTGGAATTACTTTGATCTCCTTTCCTTAGTTCACAGATCTAGAAATCTGGAGTGCATCACCCAGTTCTTCAATCCCTTGTCCTTTCTGCCCATGTGAGTTAACAGTGTCTAAACTATGACTAACGTATCCATCAGTATGATCAGAAACTCCTAAACTGTCAAACATTATTGAGGAAAATTATATAACTACATTGCTGGAGCATATTACATGCTTAGCACTTCCAGTGTCAGCTGTTTTCTGTGTTGCTTGGTAATATTTTTGTCCTTATACAGGTATGTTTCCCTTCACTTAAGTGACTTATGTACAATTTTGTACTCTTGCACTTCCATATCCAAGAAAAATGCTTTAGGTAATGAATGTATTCAAATTGTTCTACTGTATTCCTTCACTGTATGCTCATACCCATTTTTACCCACCATATTCAACCTCTCATGTTCATCTGCAAACATCTCTTCTAGATCCTGCTCCATTATCAAGGTCTCCTTTTTTATTTTCCTTCCTCAATAAATATGCCTTCTTACTAGATAATGACAACTTTCTTCTGTCTCTGGCATTCTTAATCTAGTACGCTTGTCTCTATTTTTCTTCCACTGTACATTTTGTGAAAATGTTTTAATATGCTGTAATCATATCTCTCCATTGAGTCAGTTATTTCCAAGATCATCAGGGGTGTGTCAATTCTTAAGCTTCATCATGCATTTCGCATCTTTATCCCATTTTCTTAGTTACCTTTAACTCATTCCTGGGACAAAATACCAGACACCCAAAATTAAGGAAGGAAAGGTTAATTTAGCTCACAGTTAGTGGAGGTTTCAGTCTGTACTCATTTGGCTCCAAAGCAGAGTGGCACCTGGAAGTGGCAGCTGTTTACAGTGGCGGGAACAGAGGAAAGGGCTACAGGTGTGGCAGCCAGCAAGCCTCTCTTTCCTCCTCCCAGATGAACGCAGATTACCTGCCCTAGGGCAAGTGTAGCTCTCACACTCATAATTCCAGCATTGGATCATGAATTAATCACAAACTCTAGAAGCCACCCCACTGACTACACGAGGCTCTTGGGGGATACCTAGAAACAAACCATAACTCCCATTTATTATCTCTGTTGCATTTAATGAGTCCTTAATGAAGTCTCCTTTATGAATCTTTCAACACTTAGATCATGGTCTTAATTCCTCTGATGACTTGTAGATCTTCATAATAGATTTATCTCCCTTTATAACATGCATACATTCCTTGAAGAGTCCTCCAGATGCCCTTTTCTTCTCATGTGCATTACACCACTTTAATAACATTATTTACCTCTAAGTTCATTTTCACATCCCATGGCAGCCATGAAAATGTGCTTCCCACATCTTCTATGAGCAGCACAGTTGCCTAACAGCCAGAGAAGCTATCCTAAGCCACTCACTACATGGGGCCCCAAAGACTAGTTCCTCTGGGGATTGCCTGAGACCAGTACTTAGGTGTAGTGTAATTCTAATGCAAACCATCTCTGCAGGTATAGGACTTTTCTAATGAGTCACATTGGCAAATTGCCCTTACCTTGAAAAACAAAACAAAACAAAACAAAACAAAACACATTCTTAGCACTGTGGTGCTAGAACTCTTCCCTCCAATTTTCCTTCCAGTCTGTCTTTTCGTAGGTACCACGTGTACTTTGATCCCCTTACCTAATCTTGTTAGATATTTTTTTCTTTTTTAAATAAATGTTTCCTATAATAAACCTGTCGCACAATAAATGTCATCTTGACAGCTGATTATTACTAGATTTAACATACCTACATATGAACATTAAACAAATCTATCTCCAATTATCCTAAGCTTTCAATAATCTATTCTGAACAACTTTCCTACACAATATACCTCCTATAAACTTATTTTCATGTGTATTATCTGTATGTCTTCCCAGAAATGCTTGCTCTATATAAAGCACCATCATCAATCCATTTTCTCATTTCTTCTAACCAATACATCTTCCCTTGCTTGAATTCACTCATTCATTAAATTCACTGAACTTAGGTTGTGTAGACTATTAAGAGGTCTTGCCCCTTCCCAATAAATATTGCAATAAAAAGTCTCACTCAAAATGAGTACATCCTCCGGTTATCTGCCTTATCACCCACATTTACCTATCTTTCCAAATTTCTTTGTTCAGTAAGTCAATCCCATGCTTTGCTTACTCATAGCTCCAAGTCTTTAGGTTCTAGTCCATTATCTCATACAGCTTCTGCCATTTCCGCCTTTACATATTCCTCAGGGTGCAACTCTGATCTTATTTACTCAGTAAGGCCCCACCCATGAACTAGCTGTCATAGGTGACCTTAGAAAATCCCTCTTCACTGTCTTAGCAGACTGTATAGATCCTGATCACATTGCACATTGTATTTCCCTATAATAATTTACATAATTGGGATGTGCCACCAAATGTTAACACTTTGAAAGGATGGATCCTATGCCATCTACGTACGTGTTCCTTTCTTCTTTTCTTTTTTGTTTTAGGTGTTCATAAGTTTTGTGGAATTCACTGAAGTGTCAATAAATTAGGCCAAATTATATGGTTTGGACTTTGCTTGAGAAAAACAATGACTTCCTTTGGTCATCATGTTCAAAAAATTGTTTAAGATTTTTTGCCAGGTTCAGCAGGAAAAATGGGACTTTTTCTTCATCAAGGAAGAAATTTTGAAGGTATAGCTGCTGAAGGAATGTGTGCATTGCCAGATCTACCACCCTGCCAGAATGCCAGTGTTGTTTATTTCAGTGAATATGTGTACTGGGGAGTCTGTAGAGGAGAGGCTGCCCAGGTGTTGGTTAATACTTCCAATGGAAGTGTCACAGCCTGAATCCCTTATGGTGCTGCCTGGATGGCGGCAGGGAAGGAATTAAGATGGAAAGGGGATGGCAGTGATGAGATTTTATACTAGCACTAAAAGTGACAAAGATACATTAATGTGGTATGGGGGAAGATTGTCCCCTAATCTCCCTCATGTTTCTGACGTTTCAGGGAGACTAGTTGAACACCATCTTCGGAAGATGTTTAATATATATATTCTACATTCTCAGGACAAGAACCAGAATGTGATTTCTGATATAATTACATGGCCCAAGGCAAGAATCCCGTTCCATGATGCTGTTCCAACATTTTCTGGAGGTGTTAAAGAAGAAAACAAGAGACTTCCAGCCCACCTGAGACCTCCTGCTTGCCTGAAGACTCCGACCTGCCTGGGAGCTCCAGCCCACCTGAGACTTCCCCTGGCCCATATGAGACCTCCAGCCCGCCTGGCACCTTCAGCCTGCGTCAGGCCTCTGGCCTGTCTGAGACATCAGGTCTGCCTGAGACTTCCTCCGGCCTGCCTGAGACCTCCTGTTGCCTGTCTGCGACTTCCTCCGGCCCACCATGAGTGCAGCCTATTGAGCGTCAGGTCCACTACATCAGACCTCCTCTGGCCCACTGTGAGCACAGCCAATCCAGCAGCTAGGCCTGCCATATGAGTCAGACCCTTAGCCAGACACCAGCATAGCCTATCCAGCATCAGGTCTACCATGTGAGTCAGACTTCTAGCCCGACCCAAAATTAGCCTATCCAGCAGTGAGGCCTGCCAGGTGAGTGAAACCTCACTCCACAGGCCTAAAAATAGCTCAGCCAACCCAGCAGTCTGAACTGAATGACTAACCCATGGGCACGCAGTTGTGCACCAAAGGTCACTGCTATACAGAATGATACAAACAAGGAGCAAAATGCAATTACAGGTCTCAAGCCCACCTGTAACAGATATAGGAGACACTATCATAAAAAAATGGGAATCAGGCAGACAAAATTCCTGAATTGAAAGCTTTTGAGATAGACAGACAACTGTAGAAACACATAGAGCAACTCAGATCAGAGATAACATGTAAAGTAAAAAAAAGTAATGCATAAATAGACTCTGAAATGGAAAAACAAATGCAAAAACGTATAGAGGAAACCAGGACAGCAATAATTTCTCAAGTTAAAAAAGACATCTCTAAATTAGTAGCATCTAAAGTAGGGGAACAACTACAGAAAGGTAGAGAGGAGAATAAAGCAGAAATAATCTCTGAACTGGACAGAGAATGGATAACTATGATGAGAGACATCAGTACTACTAAAGCTAACATTAATAAAAAAAATAGAGGAGAATAGAAAAATGATGGACTCCCTGATTGAGCAATATAGGAAAGAAATAGATCACAAGAAACAGTTTGAAAGAGATAAACAAGAAAATAAAATCTCAATCACAAGCTAGCAAAACCTTATGAACCAAAGTGAAGATAGAATCTCAGATCTTAAAGACACCATTGCAATTAGTGAAAAGGTAAGAAAGGATCTCTTAAAGACAACCAGGATGCAGGAAAAAATAATTCAACACTGGCAAGACGATGCAAAAATGAACAACATCAGATTAATAGGAATTAATGAGAAAGAAGGAGTCAACACAAATGATATAAAATGAACATGTGCAGAAGAAATAGCAGAAAACTACTCAAATTTGAGAAAACAATCAGTCATTCAGGTCACTGAAGCATATAGAATTTCAAGTAATATCAACCCGACTAAAAACGCACCCAGACATGTAATACTCAACATCCCAAAAATCCAGCAAAAGAATAATATACTAAAAGCTGCAAGAGAAAAGAAACAGATCACATTTAAAGGAAAATCCATAAGAATAACAGCAGATTTCTATTCAGAAACCATGAAGTCAAGAAAAGCAAGGAGCAGAGTGCTTCAAATCTTCTGTAAAAACAAATTCCAGCCCAGACTTCTATACCTAGCAAAACTCTCCTTCAAGTATGAGGGAGAAATGAAATACTTCCAAGATAAAGAACAACTAAAGAATTTTATGATGTCAAAGCCAACCCTACAAGGTATATTAAAAAAAAAATTACAGAGAGACCAGGTGACTTCAACTCAATAAAGGAGAACAAAAAGAATCCACCAAATAGGGCAACCAATAAACATAGAAAAAGAAGTAAATAGTAGTAAGTAAAAGTCATGTCAATCATAAGTCAATACATTTCAATTATAGCCATCAATGTAAATGGATTCAATTCTCCAATTAAAAGACTGGCAGAGTGGATAAGGAAGCAAAATCGAAACATATGCTGTATAAAAGAAACACACTTAACTCATAAAGAAACTCATAGGATAAAAGTTAAAGAGTAGAAAACAATACTACATGCTCCAGCACCTCAGAAAAAAGCAGGGGTAACAATTTTGTTTGCAGACACTCTAAACTTCAAACCAAGTTTGGTCAAATGAAATGAAGAAGGCCACCACATACTGGTTAGGGGAAAAATTCAAGACGAAGAGGTAACACTCATAAATATGTATGCACTGAACATGGGAGTACCGAGTTACATAAGACAAACCTTAATGGACATGAAAAATCTTATATCCAATACCACAATCTTAACAGGAGCCCTTAACAAACCTTTATCCCAAAAAGATAGGTCAAGCAGACAAAAATTAGGAAAGAAGTAGCAGACCTGAACCAGAACTTGGAACAACTGGACTTAGTGGACATACATAGAGTGTTCCACCCAAACACTTCAGAATACACATTTTTCTCAGCTGAACATGGAACATTTTCTAAAATAGACCACATATTAATCCATGGGTCATCCTTAAGTATATGCAAGAAAACAGAAATTATCCCATGCAAATTATCTGACCACAGTGCAATGAAATTGATAATAAATGACAATAGAAACCACAAGAACCCCAGAAATACATGGAAATGAACAGCACTCGTTTCAGCAACAGGTGGATTACAGATAAAATTAAACACTATCTACAATTTATTGAAAATTCAAACACAACTTGCCTGAATTTATGGGATGCAATGAAAGCAGTTCTTAGAGGGAAATTTATAGCCCTGAATTCACATATTAAGAAGACAGAATGGGAACAAATAAATACTCTAATACAACACCTAGACAGACTAGAAATGGAAGTGAATGAAATCCAAAGCCCAAATATGAGAGGAAATTATAAAGATCAGAGCAGAAATCAATTCAATTGAGACAAAGAAGACAATATAAAGAATTAATAAATCGAACAGCTGGTTCTTTGAAAGATTAAATAAAATTGATAAGCCCCAAGCTAACCTCATCAATAAGAGGAAAGAAAGGACTCAAATTCAAGCAATAAGCAATGAAAAGGATGAAATTACTACATTCAGAGGATCATAAATAGCTACTTTGAGAATCTTTACTCTCATAGAATTGAAGACCCAGAAGAAGCAGACAGATTCGTACAAAAGTATAAATTATCAAAACTGAATCAAGAAGATATAAGAACTCTCAATAACCCAATAACAGCCAATGAAATACAAAATGTAATAAAAAGCCTACGGACAAAGACAAGTGCAGGACGTGATGGATTCACCCCTGAATTCTACAAGAAATTTATAGAAACATAATCTCAACATTTCTCAAACTCTTCAGTGAAATTGAAAAAGAAGCAATCCTTCCAAAATCATTCCTACAAGGAAGTATTACACTGATACCAAAACCAGAAAGAGACACAACTAATAAAGAGAACTACAGGCCAATTTCTCTAATGAACATAGCTGCAAAAATTCTCAAAAAAATTCTTGCCACTAGAACACAACAAATCATCAAGAAGGTTAAACACCATGACCAGGTAGGATTCATCCCAGGAATACAGGGATGGTTCAGTATACTCAAATCTATAAATGTGATATGCTATAACAATAGACCCAAACCAAAAATCACATGATTGTTTCAACTGATGCAGAAAAGGCTTTTGACAAAGTCCAACACTCATTCATGTTCAAAGTCCTACAGACACTTGGAATAGAAGGCCTCTTCCTCAATCTGATAAAAACTATCTATGATAATCCAACAGCTGCCATAATTCTAATTGGGGAAAAACTGAAGCCTTTCACTCTCAAATCTGGTACAAGACAAGGATGTCCTCTATCACCACTCCTATTCAGTATAGTTCAGGAATCATTAGCTACAGCCATTTGACAAGAGAGAGAAATAGAAGCAATAAAAATAGGTAAAGAAGTTGAATTATCATTATTTGCAGATGACATGATAATTTATTTGGAAGGTCCAAAAAACACCACCAATGAGCCACTAGAATTAATACACAAAGTCAGTAGCATAGCAGGTTACAAAGTCAACACACAAAAGTCAGTGGCATTCCTCTACACAGATAACAAACACACTGAGAGAGAAATTAGAGAAACTGTACCTTTTATGATAGCACCAAAGAAAATGAAATACTTAGGAATTAACCTAACTAAAGAAGTAAAAGAGCTTTTCAATGAAAACTATAGTACCCTGAAAAAAGCGATCCTAGAGGATTTCAGAAAATGGAAAGATATTTCCTGCTCCTGGATAGAAAGAACCAACATTGTGAAGATGGCCATACATCCTAAACTGTTATACAGATTTAATGCAATTCCTATCAAAATGCCACCAACATACCTCGTAGACCTGGATAAGTCATTCCTAAAATTTATTTGGAACCAAAAAGACCCAGAATTGCAAAGACAGTCCTGGACAACAAACGTAAGGCAAGAGGCATTATAATTCCTGACCTAAGGTTATACTACAGAGTTACCATGATAAAATCAGCATGGTACTGGCAAAAAAATAAAAAATAGACCTGAGGATCCGTGGAATAGATTAGAAGATGCAGAAGTAAATACAAACACACTCAGCCACCTTATTTTTGACAAAGGGGCCAAACATGTTTACTGGAAGAAACATTAATGGTGCTGCAAAAACTGGATCTCCACATGTCAAAAACTAATACTTGACCCTGGTCTATCACCATGAACTAAACTAAAATTAAAATGAATTAAATATCTAAATATTAAAAGAGAAACCCTAAACCCCCTAGAGGAGAAAATCAGTGGAAATCTTAAAGACATCAGGACATTAGAAAGGTTGAGAACCACTGATTTGGCCAAGCTGTTTTAATGCTAGGAGATCAAATTATTAATCTACAACCTCAACTTCACTTAAAATGTGATTGGAATACTTCATTCTGTATAACTCCCATTCTATGGAATCAAAGTCATTTCCTATAGGAAAATGTAAAAAGATACTTATTGTCTCGTGGTAATATTACCACTGAGATCCTGTCTCTTCAGCGACATATTGATAATACTTTTGTTAAGTAGTTGCCAGAATTGTTTGGCAATGAGCTGTTACAAAGCATCTCTAATAGCACTGAAAACCTTAATCTTTTTTTGTGTTATTTCATGGTTTAGTGGAAGTGTAGTAATGAATTGTGTATGTTGTCTCTGTACTATTTGTATATCCTGCTTAGTCTGACAATGAGGATTGGTCCAGCAATAAGCTATGAATCAAAAATCTGCAGTCCTCACCCCGGTGTTTCAAAATTTTTTTTCAGGATAAAAACAAAAGTGGGGAAATGTAGAAATATGGAGAAATGAGACAAAAGCCTAATAAGTGTCCCAAGGAGCTGGGAGCGATAAACAGAGCCCAGGAAAAGCTGCAGTCTATTGCTTGTGAATCCCAGAAAGCTGGGACAATAGAGATTGTAGCCCTCCTTTATTAAAGTTATTATGCATGTTCCTTGGCCCTCAATAAAAGTGAGATTCTTCTGGAGTTCTGTGCCCACTTTGAGAGAGATTAATTTCAGTGAGACTTCTGAAGCTACCTTCATTGGGTCTTCTCGTCATTTCTTTTGGCACTGACTTATAATATACAACAAAAGCACAAGTCTAGCACTGACTGGTTGATGTTTTTCTTGATTAGATACAGAAAAAGGAAAATGAAAAGTGCATATCCTAATTGCCACTGCGGAATATCATGCCACCCTTCCTCAGATTTTTCTTTGGCTTCTAGTAATAAACCATTGAAAATATTAATGTGAAGAACTCTCTGAATTCGAGATTATCTGTGGCCTTTATTTTGTATTTTACATCTCTGAAGTGAATTCACATTGATCTTGAGAGCGTTGACACAGGTTTGCCAAAGCAGCCTCTCTGATATTTTTTTCAATATGAAGAAAAGTGAACAGGAAAGATAAGTTGTCTCACATTTAACCTTTGTCCTTCTCACTTTTCAGATATATATATCATATATATTTTTTTTCTAAAATTACCAGAGAAGGTAAATGTATTTGTGTTTGTTTATACTATAAGATTGGAATTTAAGAATGTTGACTAAATATTTTCACTGTCATAGATCTAAATGTGACAAACTTACTTTTTTGATCATAGCCAAAGATTGATTTTTCCCCTGTGAACTATGTTTGCCCAAAAGACAAAAATATCAATCTTGCGAGAGCTTGAATGGAAATTTGAGGAAATTTTTATCAATGTTCCTGATACAGTAAAGAAATTGTACTACAATGGGTAATGTGTATGAACCTCCTCCCCATTGTTTATGATTACTCACAAAACAAATCTCAAATATTCTTACATTTTAGAGCAACACACAGTCTCTGCATCCCTAACTATTATCATTTGGAAAATTACTGTACAGAAAGTCACACCATGGGAAAACATGATATAATTAAATTCTAGTGGGTATCAATACACAGCAACTTGAATATATTTACCTACGTAGCAGAGTAAATTAAACAATTACACTATCTCCATCCTGTGTTTTTAAAGAAATAACTAAAAATGTAAGGCTTTCTGAAATATGTCAAGCCATTAAAATTTAGCTACATTTACTGAAATTTGCCTGGAAGCCATAAATACTACTAAACATATAAATTTAAACAAAGATTGAGCATAAAAATGGAGAGAAAACTTTTGCATTGTAATTTTTAATTACCAGAGGAGTTAAACATGACAATAACATAGCTTAGTATATGTAAGTTGAAACAAAACCAAACTATCAGAAGAAGCAGTTTTTTTTCTTGATATCAAATGAGTAAACCTGGTTAAGTCTCAGATATATAGCACTGAGTAAATATTATAAAAGTGACCTGGTAACAGATACCATCATACTATTATTAAATAGCTTTATTCAGCATTTGTGCAACAAGCAGTTGTGTTTAGCATTCCCACATATTTCTATTAATGAGTAATTGTTGTGTAGAATGTTAACAATATTACATAATTTATTTTTAGCTAACACTTTCACTTAGTTTTGCATTAGTAACATCAATCGCAAAACACAGGCATCTGGGAGCTGGCCATATAGCTCTGTGGCACTAGGGCCTGTCTGGCAAGTGCAAGGATATGAGTTTGAACCATGGTCCTGACAAAAACAAAAAACAAACCAAAACTAAACTAAAACACAGGCAGCAGCAGAAAAGACTCCTGACCCTGTCGTCTAGCAACCCAGGTCCCAAAAGAGTATTCAAGTTTAAAACTGAAATTAAAAAAAAATATTCTAAGAAGGAGATGACCTAGTTTATACATTGAATTGATCCATGTTTTACCTCAAAAAAAAAAAAAAAAAACTCAATCTAGAATACTCAACTCTTAAGATATATCTGAGCAAAATTTATTGAGCTTTAAAAATAAAGGCACTTTTGGACTTCCAGACAGAATCAAACAGCAGCTTACAAAGAAAAGAAAATCAGGTTGGCAGTACCTGACATGTTGTCAGCAAGGGTCAAAGCAAGAAAACAGTGCCACAAATCTCTCCACAAGAAATGGTCAGGGAAACATGTATATCCAATGAAGATGTTCTGCAAATCTTAAATGCTTCTGGAGTCTTTCCTAGGGAGCTTATTGAAGAGTAGACTTCATTTGACAAGATGATAACTACGACGATGGACAAAGAAACTAGTAAAAAAGCATTAAATATATTTACTTATAGAGAGATCTATGACTGACTACTACACAGATGCAAATGATGATGGTGGTAGCCAAGTATCATTTGCTATAGCAAAACCAAATTAATGAAGCAAAATAAAACAGAAATGGTATGTTCATTGACTACTGCAAATAGAAGTAAGAGGAAATTATTCAAGGTTGAAATCAAATGATTCAGAATATTAAGGTACTCCAGATAGTTAAGTGTGTCAACCTGAGGAAGAACCCACTGATGAGGGTGCCTGAGGGGATCGACTGAAAACAGAAGGTGCCTGGATTCTGTACAGGAGAAAGAAAAATGGAAGCCTCACTTTTGTTTCTTCAGTGGAGCTCCTGTCTTCACCTTCACCTTTACCTAGGGCGTTTTCTCCTGGATTGCAGCACACCCTTCAGCCATGCAGTGCAGACTCTGGGTCCTAGTCATGTGGACTTGCACGAGGCTAATTATATAATATTGTAAATATTCTACACAACAATTACTCATTGTGGACTTTTTTTATTATAAGACGAGTGATTCATTTATTTATTTTTACACTGGATTAACGACAATTTATTGATTTCATGTACAGAAAATTCAAGAGTGCACTCAATGAAGTTTAGTGGCAAGCTACTTGGCCTTTGCTTTCTCTGGCTTGGCAACACAAACCACAGATTTTGGACCCAGAACTTTATCTCCCCAGTGATAGCAGATCCCATTGTATCTGTCACTGTCCTTGGTCCTGATGGCCTCCAACCGCTTAGCCAGCATGCCTTTGTCTTCCGAGTTGACTTGTGTGAAGGTGACAGTGGCGCAGGTCTTCCTGTGGACCAGCCTGGCCTTCTCCTTGAGGATGTAGTAAGGGACCACCATCCTGCAGCAAGAATACAACCAGCTCAATGGGGTCCATATCATGTGCAATCACCATGAGCTGAGCCTTCTTGTTCTCTATGAGTGGTGACAGTGTTGACACATGCTGTGAGGATCGGCGGTCTCTTAGTGAGGAAATCCCCTTTGCCAGCAGCTTTCTTCTCTGTCTGGGCAAACAGCCTCTGCTTCTTCTCTTGCTTGGTCTCTGGTCTTTACTTGTGGGTGAGCTTAAGCAGCTGGGTAGCTGTTTGGTGGTACAAGGCCTGGATGAACTAGTTAATTGCAAGGGTCACATTCAGTCACTTGTACAGGATGACTGTCCCTGTAGCTGAGTGTAGTGGGGCCATTTGACAAGATGGGTGAGGTCTCTCTTGGGCTGGATGTCCTGTCTGATACCAAAATTCTTTGGCCTCTTCTCAAACAGAAGACTTACCACCTTCTTAGCCTCCTGCTTCTTCAGGACAACAGGGCTCTGGGCCACCTTCTTGCCCTTGGTCTTCTCTTTTGGTGATTCAGCCAGCTAACAGAAAGAGACTGTAGACAAATGATTTAATGTCCTCCAAAAGTTGTTATCTTGCCTCTGAACTTTAACTGATCCCTCAGTGTTAGCAGCAGCATTATTCATTTTTTTATTCTGCGCTTTCCAAAGCATTTAATCCCTAGAATGTTGATGTTCCTAATTCAGGTTTTTGAAATATTTTAGTATTGGTTTATGAAGTTAGAAAGGAGTGAGCCATTGCTTTCAGGAAAAAAAATAACATATATCATATAGTACATTTTTGAAAAATATTAAGGGGTGCCAGCCCTTTTCCTCCCATTTCTTATTGAATTGTTTAAGCATTAAAAAACTGAATAAAGGGCTAAGGAGATGGGAAAGTGGTCTAAGTACTTGTATGGTAAGTTCAAGGACATCAGTTCGATCCCCAGTATCACATACTGGGCCGGCCAAAGAATCCCAGGTACACTATGCTGGCCAGCAAAATGCAAGACTGAGGTGCATGCCCAGACTGAGGTGCAATCCCAGAGCTGGGGAGGCTGAGACGGGAAGATCACTAAAAGTCTGAGCTGCACAGTGAGGTACTGTAACAAATATGTATATATGTACATTTTTTAAAAAGCTGAATAAAAAATTAAAATTGGCACCTCCAGAAAAGGTACTTATTTAATAAAAGGCATTCTGAGTTCCTCAGTGTTCTTCATATATAAACAGACAAATCTTTCATCTCAGTGTCTTAAGTGATTGCATTTCATCTGCACTGCAATAATAAAGTTCTTTTAAGAGAAACTCATAAGGAATATAAGGCCCAGAACTTAGTCACACTGGCTGCACACTTGTGTAGGTAGGGACCTTCCCGCCTGCCTGGGCCCACTGGATACTTCCTGGTCTGGAGCGAGGCAAAAGGTGCTCAAAAGTGCTTTTGTAGACTCGAGACCTGGCATCTCCTGTGGAACCCTGCAGCAAAATTCCTTACAGAGAGGCTGGGATCAGACCCTGCCAGTTAATCCAGGAGCTGAACATCTTGCTAGAGGAACACAGTAGATACACTTCCATGAGCAGCAGCAGGAAGAAGCAGAGCACAGCTGCCAGATCCAGCCAGCACATCTGGACAAGTTCCAACTTGGTTGATCCAGACCTGAGTTTCAGTAAGTGCTAACTGCATATCTGTACCAGAGCTCTACACCAAAGGGCAAAGCACGGTGCTATACAACATGACAAACAGAAGAGGCAAGACACAATCTCAGGCCACAAACCCACCCAAAATAAATGCAGGAAACACAAATATGGAAGAAAATGGGAATCACACAGCTGAAACCTCAGAATTAATAGCATCTGAAGTAAAGAAACAAAGGCAGACATGTATAGAAGAAAAATATCAGAAATAATCTGTAAAGTAAAAAATGAAATGCATGAAGTAATAGTATCTGAAGAAAAAAAAAACTGCAGAAGAGTATAGAGGAAATGAAATCAGAAATAACCTCTGAAGTAAAAAAGGAAATCTCTGAATTAATAACATCTGAAGTAAAGGAACAATTGCAGAAAAGTAGAGAGGAAATCAAATTTGAAATAATATCTGAAGTAAAAAGAGAAAGGATAACTATAATGACAGAATTAATAAATGTTTCTAAAGAAGACATTGATTAAAATTAGAGAATAGAAAAATGATGGAATTCTTGAATCAATATAGGAAATAAATAGATAACATGAAAGAGTGTCAAAGAGATATACACGACAGAAAAAAACCTCAATCACAAGCTGGCAACACCGTGTGAATGAGAGTGAAAATAGAGTTTCAGACCTTGAAGACACAGCCACAGCTAGTGAAAAGGTAAGAAGGAATCTCTTAAAAATAACCAAGATGCAGGAAAAAATAATTCACATCTACAAGATGATGCGAAGATGAACAATGTGAGATTAATAGGTATTAATAAGAGAGAAAGAGCCAATAAAAATGATACAAAAATAATATAGCCAGAATCAATAGCAGAAAACTTCCCAAATATGAGAAAACAACCCGACATTCAGGTTAATGAGGCATTTAGAACTTCATACAACATCAGTTAGGAGTACACCCAGAAATATGATAGCCAAGATCTCAAAAATCCAGCACAAGAATAACATACTAAAATCCACTACAGAAAAGAAACATTACATTTTAAGGAAAACCGTCATAATAATGGCAGATTTTGCTTCACAAACCATGAAGTCAAGAAGAGCATGGAGAAGAATGTTTCAAGTCCTCTATGAAACAAATTCCAACTCAGACTCCTGTACCCTGAAAAACAATTTTCAAGTCTGGTAGAGAAGTAAAATATTTCCACAACAAAGAAAAACTAAACAAATTCACACCGACCAAGCCAAAGTAACACAGACTACTAGAAGATATTTTAAAGAGGAACCAAAATGACCCAAATTCTATGAATGAGAACATAAGGAACCCACCAAATAGGGCAACTATTATGGTGAATATCTAGTAAACATATGTAGACATGGTAAACATAGTGTGCCTCATACAATCACGAGGCACGGACTTCTAGAGTTTGACACTTGACTCGTAATTGACTGGGATTATGTGTTTTAGTACTGATGGGGTTATTGGTGTGAGTATGTCTGGGACTATGGACGTGGCCTAAGGTGGATAGGCTGAGGCAGAGAGCCTGAATGTAATATAAAGACAGAGAGACAGACTAGCTCCCCTTGTTGTTCCTTTGCTTCTGTCACCATATTGTTGCTGCTCCACCACCATGAACTTAAATCAACAGCTTCTAACATTGCCAGTTCTGACAATAACACACCACAATTATAAAGTGTTGGACTACGTATATAACTACTTTCTCTTAGTTCAATGAGAAGAAATTTTTGTATCAATAATGATTAGAAAAAACATCATGTCTGCATCCTGTGCTCTAAATGACTAGTATAAGAACAACAATATGCATTGTATTAATTATTGGGAATGTACTGCTAATGTGTTTTGAAAGGTTGCATTGTTATTTCTTATTAAAAGTAATGAAAAATAAAATTTAAATTTAAAAAAAGATTTAAATTGCAGCTACTGACAAATATATTTACAGATTGCCTATTGACTTTTAAATTTAATACTATTACCAATCAGTTATTTTATGTATGGATGGGAAAAGAAAGAGGCAATGAAATTGGCCAAAGTTACATAAGACGAGTTACTTTCCCACAACTCGGGAAAGAACCTGGTACAGGGTCAGCAGCCTGATACTGTTTCTCTGCTTTTTTGAGGTAAAGTGCAGTGGAGGTCAATGAAGTGATCAGGGAGGTGGAGAGGAAAAGGGAGAGGAAGAGGGAGAGGGAGAGGGAGAGGGAGAGGGAGAGGGAGAGGGAGAGCGAGAGGGAGAGGGAAAGAGAGAGGGAGAGAAGAAATGGCTGTGCTGGCAAAACAGGCACTGGTTCCTTGCTGCCCTCAGGTTGCTCTGTAAGCAAGAGCATGGAAGGATAAAGCCCAAAGTGAAGAAGTACTCCTAGTTAAGCTATCATCTGCCTCAGCTTTCAATAGCAAGTGATTTTTAATCTCATAGTTGTCATTCATGCCGTAGAATCAGAAGCAGAACATGCATTTCCTCTGTAATACCAACATGAATAATTTTCAGTTTACAAATATTACTACTCAGCTTAAAAATAAATGACATTAAAATGCACAAACCAGAAATTTAAGACTGCCTTTTCACCAAACACTATCAATAATTTTCACATTAGCAAATCTTTTCAATAGATCTATAGTGGACAAAGAAACTGACACTTAAGTACAATGAACATATTCCCTTTACCAGCAATAGATCATTACCACTATATCACTCATACTCTTTTCAAATTACTTCTTTTAATGTCTAACCATAAATAGATTTGATTTCTCCATCTTCAAAAATCATTGTACTTGTAAATGATAGAGAAATCAACCAAGGTTCTAAATATCTTACTTTCACAGCTATAAAGTATTTCTCGCCCATTTATATTTCCGTTTGTATTGAGTTGAAAGTTCTCTCAGTTTCCTTCTACTGGTAAAATCAAATAGTTCTCTGCAAAGTAATATAGAAAGAAAATAGGACAGGTAAATTAATTTTTATGTATAAAACTTTTTACAGTTATCAAAGAATTAATTCATACCATCTACTCTAATGTATTTTGACATTTACCCTTTTAGCAGGAAG
Organism: Myocastor coypus; assembly: GCA_004027025.1. Classification (NCBI taxonomy): domain Eukaryota; kingdom Metazoa; phylum Chordata; class Mammalia; order Rodentia; family Myocastoridae; genus Myocastor; species Myocastor coypus. The sequence goes on along the minus strand of PVJA010017613.1, from coordinate 1,438 downwards.
TTAGTTACCAAGGAAAAGCAGGTTCTTAATAATTTATATTCTTTACTTTCAATGTGATTACTCATTGGAGACTGGAAAAAAATGAATCAATACCTGCTTTACTTCTCCGAAATAAATTGGAGATAATTTTTAAAGTAGCACACATTAATTTAGGCTGCCAAATTAATTTCCCAGCACTCCTTATATAACGAGTCTTAAATAAGAAACAATGAAGGTTGCTTTTTCTTATTATTGGTACTGCCGACACACTAGCTTTGAATGAAGTCATTTAACTTTTTTGATGCATGTGATTTAAAAAATAGAGAAAATCTATAAAGCATTACTGACATTTTGCATTTCAGAAAGGGCTTTACTGATTCCAAAGTGATTCCATCTGTTGTTTTTCAAACTGCCTCTTCTCCATTCTGCAAGATGCGAGTGAGGCTTCTTGGACACAGTGTAAAGCCCTAGAGGGCGAGTGATCAGCCAGTCCTCAAATTCCACAGTTCAAGAAAAAAAAAAATAAAACAAAATAAAGAAGACCAGGGAGATAGCTCCGTGGCACTAGTGCCTGCCTGGCAAGTGAAAGGTCATGAGTTTGAACTCTGGTCCCGCCAATCAATCAATCAATCAATCAACCAACCAACCAATCAATCAATCAATCAAGGTAAGTAATGAAATCTATGGAAATATGAAATTTTAAAGGGATTACAAATATATAGCCAAACTAAAAGATGCATTATAACAGTTCAGGGATCCTTTCTGGTTCAGTTTTTTCTTGTGCTTAATTGTATTTCATATTCCAGAAGTAGATACAATTTTACAAGAGAATCTTTCTTACTTTTTAAAAATTTTTAATGTATTTGGTATAAGGTCTCACTATATAGATCAGACTTATAGTGATTCTCCTGCTTTCAGCCTTCCAAACACTGGGATTACAAGCCCTGGCCACCACACCCAGTTTCAGTGACTGGCTCGGTGCACCCCTGGGGGCAAGGAGGGGCCAGCATCCTGGGGATTGAACCCTGGTCATTGTATGCTGCCTAAGCAGGCACTTTAATCTGCTGAGCTATTTGATCAGCCCATGCATGAGAACCTTTTGACAATAGAAAGCACTATCTTAGCTGAGAAGGAGCTCCCTGGAGCTAAGATTTCCCCAGAAGGATCACTGAGTAGGGTGAGGGAGAATTCTTTCGCACCCACAATCTTGGGCTCCTAATAAGTCAAATTTTTAATGAATCAAATTCATTCACAAGGTCGCCTCACCTCTCTGGCTCTCACTTCCCACCATGACACTTGGTATCACTGTGAAATGAGCACTTCAAAAATTCAAAAGAAAAGAAATTATCGGGGGCTGGGGAGATAGCTCCGAGGCACAAGTACCTGCTGGGCAAGTGCAAGGTCATGAGTTCGAACCCTGGTCCCACAAAAAAAAAAAAAAAAAAAAAAAAAAAAAAAA
>PVJA010017612.1:0-41379 GCA_004027025.1 Myocastor coypus | reverse complement strand
TAAGTGCATTTCTTGTAGACAGCATATTGTTGGATTTTGCTTCCTTATCCATTCTGCCAGTCTATTTTTTTTAATTGGAGAATTGAGCCCATTTACATTGATGGTTATAATTGAAATATGTTGACTTATGTTTGACATGATGTTTACTTACTACTGTTTACCTCTTTTTCTCCTGTGTTTAATTGAGTAGCCTATTTGGTGGGATCTTTCTATTCTCATTTCTTGAGTTACAGTCGTTTTGGTCCCTGTCTAAAATATTTTTTGGTATGCTGTGTAGGGTTGGTTTTGCTGTCATGATATTCTTTATTTGCTCCTTGTCACGGGAGTATTTAACTTCTCCCTCATACTTGAAGAGAATTTTGTGGGGTATTGCATTCTGGGTTGGAATTTGTTTTCATGGAGGACTGCAAGCACTCTGCCCCATGCTCTCCTTGACTTCATGGTTTGTGAAGAGAAATCTGCTGTTATTCTGATGGGTTTTCCTTTAAATGTGATGTGTTTCTTTTCTCTAGCAGCTCTTAGTATACTACTCTTCTGCTGAGTTTCTGGAATCTTGATTATTATATGTCTGGAAGTGTTTTTAGTCAGGTTGATGTTATTTGGAGTTCTCTATGCTTCAGTTACTGTATGTCTGTTTTTTCATATTTAGGAAGTTTTCTCCTATTACTTCTGCCCATATTCTTTTTATATCCTTTGTACTGACTCCTTTTTCATTGATTCCTATTAATCTCACGTTGTTCAGTTTTGCATCATCTTGCAGATGTTGAATTATTTTTTCCTGCATCCTACTTGTTTTTAAGAGATCTTTTCTTATCTTTTCACTAGCTGTGACTGTGTCTTCAAGATCTGAGATTCTATCATCACTTTGGTTCATATAGTTTCCCAGCTTGTGTTTGAGATTTTAATTTCTTGTATATCTCCTTGAAACTGTTTCATGCGATCTGTTTCTTTCCTATATTGTTCATTCAGGGAAGCTATCATTTTTCTATTCTCTAATTTTTTATCAATGTCTTCTTTAATAGTACTGAAGTCTCTCATTATGGTTATCCTTTCTTTCTCTAGTTCACACATTACTTCTGCTCTGTTCTCCTCCATACCTCTCTGTAGTTGTTACCCTACTTCAAATGCTATTGATTTAGAGATGTCTTTTCTAACTTCAGAGGTTCTTTCTGCTCTTGTTTCTTCTGTTTCTCCAGTTGTTTTTCCTCTTCAGTGTCTGTTTTTCATACACTTCTTTTTTTTTTACTTCACATGTTATTTCGGATCTGAGTTGTTCTATGTGTTTCTGCACTTGCCTTTCAACCTCATCTGCTACTGATTCAGAGATTCCCTCTGCATGATATGATTCCCATTTACTTCCATGGTAGTGTTTCCTGTATTTGTGGTTTTTTTTTTTTTTTTTTTGACTCGGGATCTGGGAGTGGATCTTGCTCTTTGTTATTGTCATTTTTTATAGCAGTGATCTCTGCACCTTGATGAACTTATACAGTTAGCACCTATGGAAATTTGGGTCTGGATCCAACAAGCTTGTTCCCCTCCAGAGGTGTCTGGCTGCAATTGGGAGCTCAGTCGGATGGCTACTACGAGGACCCATGTGTTGGGACGGTGGTCGGCCGAGTGGGTATACTGGGTGACTGTGTGGGAAATATGGGTGTAGTCGGGGTTTGGGCAGTTGTCCAGTTGAGGGCATGTATTAGGGCTGAGAAAGTTCTTACCAGGCCAATGTGAGCCCTGGTCTGGAAGATGGCTGGAATCTAAGCTCAGGTTGTTGATGAGTCCACAAATGGACCAGGGTGAAGTCTGCTGGTTGCACCAGTCAGGATGGTGGTTGACTACAGGGTGGAGTTCTGGGTGACATGTCAGGTCCGGTGGCTGGGCTTGGTCCCGGCACTGCGCTACCAGACGAGATGGCGCACGGATCTGAACGGGATGATGGGGCGATTCCGGCGGTTGGGCTTGTTCCCAGCGCTGCGCTACCAGTGGAAATGGCACGGGGATCTGGTTGGGCTGATGGGTGAGTCCCCAGAGTACTATATTTTTTAGTACATAGGTCTTGAACTTCTTATATTACATTGATTCATTAAGCCTTTCACTGTTTTGTGCTGCTATTGTAAAAGGTGCTGTTTCCCTAGATTCTCTCTCCGTGAATTCATTATTTATGTGCAAAAGCACGTTGACTGTTGATGTTTTAGTATTGACTTGGTGTCCTGCTACACGGCAGGATATTCAATGTAGGAGGCTTTTTTTTTTGGAGCTTTTGAGGTCATCTACATGGAGTATCATTGTCATCAATTAATGCTACTTTGACTTCTGCTTTTCCTGTCCCTGTTCCTCTTCTTTCTTTGTTGTCTAATTGCTCTGGGTAAGAAATTGAGGAAGGTTGGTGATAGTCGACATCTTCATTTTGTTCCTGTGTTTAGAGTGAACGCTTTCAGTTTTTGATAAGTTAGTATCACGGTGGCAGCTGGTTTGTCATATCATTTAACAAGGTCAAGTGATAAAAATATTATACAAATATTAATAGTAAAATGAGAGCTCTGGTGTGACAGAAGACTGAGAGATCTTCTCAAAGAACATCTATTAACCTCCACAAGATAGTGAAGAACAACCCTTCCATCATTCTAGAATTGAAAGATTCAAGACTAAGAAACAGTTGTTCACAAAATTGATTAAACATTGTATAAAGCAGCATATATTTGATGTTTCTGAGCTGTGTGCATGCAGTACTAAACCCAGGCAAGGCAGGCTGTGCAAACAGCAGCCTTGATGTCTCATGGGCAGAGGTCTTTTGGTTGGCAGCATTCTTAGCGAAAGTGCCAAATTCAGTAGCAAGTGAACCGGAATACCCAGTCGGTCCATTAACTTTTGCTTATGTGCCTGATGATGACAAATAGAGACTGGTGGAGTAATCAAGAGTATAAGAAGATGTTTGGTGAGGTAACATAGATACAGTGTTTATATAGTCCCCACAAGCTCTATGTTAATACGAGTATGTGCACATGTACAGGTGAGATTTGAATACATTCAAACCACCCACACATTCCTGGCTGATGGAGATAGCATACAACGCCAGAGGAGTCATGGGAAAGCCTAACAAAAGCAAATCTTAGAAAAGTCTCAAAGATACCCTGAAGACAACAATAAATATGATTATTGATTTTCTTTCACCTTGCTTTGAAATTCTGTATCATTTTAATGAGTGTTTTCTTATTTGTTTCTCTTTAATAAAAAATAAGAGCCTGAAGTTTGAATGTTTACCCCTTCCCACACACAGATCCTTCATCAGAGAGAGAAAAAGCTTTGTAGCACAACATGTTTAAACGCAAGCTCTGACCAATATATCTGGACAATCAGGAAGCTATGCAGGCCCAGTGATGACCCCTAAGGAAATAGGTTGCAAAATAAAAACCAGAGGAAGCCAAAATCCTAAAATCCCAACACTCGGGGAGGCCAATGAAGGAAAATTGTAAATTCTAGACAGACTAGAGTAGTTTAGTTTCACAGTGGGCATGGTGGCACGCTTATACACTGCAGCTATTTGGAAGGCTGAGGCAGGAGGATCCCTTGAGCTCAGGAGTGAGACATCAGCTAGTGCAATGTAGCAAGATCTCAGCTCAAAAAATTTAGTCTAATTAATAAAGTTACTAACCAGGAAAGGAAGAAGCCAACAAGACAAGCAAACTGAAAGAGAACAACAAACTTTGGGCAGAGAGTAAGTATCCAAACATGCCAAAGTACAGTACCTAAAATATTCAGCATTCAAAACAAAATTACAAGAACCAGATAGGAAAAACAGTATACTCAGGGGTAGAGCGAATCTGTGCATAGAAGCTAAGTGTCTGCTGATTTTGAATTTGTCAGAGTAGGCATCCGAGCAGTTGTAATGATGATGTTTAATGAGCTATAACAAATAATTCATGTCTAAAGAAGTAAAGCAAAATATGATGACAATGAGGCAGAGAACAGTAAATTTCAGTACAGACATAATTTATGAGAAAAAAAACTTCACATGGATTTGGGAACTGGAAAATAATTGAAATGAAAACATGTTTTTAGGGGTTTAACAGTAGTTTTAAATGGGCTGGAGAATCAGTGAATATGAAAACAGAAAAAGAGAGATCCATTCTGTAGAATAAAATAAAACAGAGAAACAAACAGAGCTTCAGAGACCTGTGGAACAGCATCAAGCCTACTATCATATGCATAATGGATTTCCCAGTGGAAAGGTGAGAGGGGAAAGAAGAGAAACTATTGGAAGAAACAATGTCTGAGAACTTCCCAAATTTGATTAAAAAAATTAACCTTCACATCTGAGAAACTAAATGTCCACAAATAGAATCAACATAAAGGAATCCACACCTGAAAACACTTTAAGAAAGCAAGAAAACAAGCAAAGGAATAAGAAAAAATGCGAAAGCAATAAGAAAAAGTTACTCATAGAACAGCGTCATCAATAGTCAATTTCTTTTTTCTTTTCTTTTCTTTTTTTTTTGTTTGTCTTTTTGAGACAGGGTTTCGCTATGCAGTTGAGGCTGGCCTTGAGCTCACTTCTGTAGCCCAGGCTGGTCTCGAACTAGCACCAATCCTCCTGCCTCAGCCTCCCAAGTGCTGGGATTACAGGCGTGAGCCACCACGCCCGGCCAATAGTCAATTTCTTTTCAGCAAAAGACAGAAACTAGGAAGCAATGGAATGACATAGTCAACCTGGGTGTCTGAAGAAAGCAGAAAATGTATTTTGCAAGTACTGTGTTTAGGGAAACTGTCTTCAGAAAATGAAGGTAGAATGAAAATATTATCAAATAAAGACTAGGAGAATTTGTTTTTTGTTTCCCTGACTTATAAGAATTTCTAAAGTTAAGTCTTCAGGCTGGAAGAAAGCAATGGCAGATAATAACTTGAATTCCCAGAGGAAATGAATAGCACCAGAAATGGCAAAATTCATGTTGATAAATACAGAACTGTCCATAAATATTTTTTTTCTCTCCATTTCTTAAAGAGGCATAGGAATGTGCAATGAATAAATACAAGACATACTACTGGGTTTGCAACATACGTAAATATAATATGCAGCAGGAGTAGCACAACGGAGGGAGATAGAAAGGAGAACTGTTTGTGTTAAGTTTTATATCACACCCAAATAAAGATCATATTTCACAGTAGATTGTTACAAGAAGCATGCTATAAACTGTCGACCAAGAATTGAAAGAACAACTGAAAATAATAAATTAAAAACCAGCTAGTACTTGAATTACAGTTATATGATAAATATATTTCTTTGCCTAAAGAAGGCAAATAAGGAGCAACAATGCATAATTCAAATGAAGTAAATAAAAAATGGGAGAAAGTAGTAGACATGATCCTACCATGTGAACAATTGTGCTAAATTACACAAAGTAAATACTCTGCTCAGAAGGCAGAAAGCATCAGAGTAGACAAACCGAAGCTTCAACTATATCTGGTCTACAAGTAACACATCTCAAAGTTAAATGCATGCATAGGTTCACAGTTTGGAAAACTACAGGAAAAAATGATTTCATATAAGTAGAAAGTGAAAATCAGAAAAAGACTTTGTGAAAGAAATAATACTGGAAACAAAGGCAGACCACTTTTATGACACTACTCTCAATCTATCAGAAAAATATAGCTATAAACACATATACACGTAACTAGAGGATCTGAAAGTACATGAATCATTCCCTGACAGAATTGAAGAGAGGAATAAATGAATCATCGATAATAGTCAGGGGGTAGGCTTTTAGCTCAGTGACAGCTCCTACTTAGCAAAGGTGAGGGCGTGAGTTTGATTCCCACTACTAAGAAAATAATTGTTTGGCATTTCTAACTTTGCTCTCAAATAACTTATAGAAAATAGCCATGCATATACAGACTTGTATATAACTATTAACCAACTTGACCTAAGGGCCTTCATGAAGTGCTACCAAGTGACTATTGCATACACAGTTTTTAGTTGGCTATGGAACATTTTGCAGGATATACTATGCACTAGGCCTGAAATCAAGTTGCAGAAAAATGGAAAGGTTTGATGTCACTTAAGTGTATTCCAGATCTTGACAGAAATAAATTAACAATCCACATCAGGAAGGAACCTGAGAAAAGCCAAGTTTTGGGAAATCAAACAAGAGAGTTCTAAATAACCTACCCATCAAAAAAGAAAACCAAGAGCAGCTAAAATATGTTGATCTTAATAAATGTAACATAACATTTACATTCCTTGTTTAATGACTGAGTTATGGTTCTACAGCTAGGTCACCTGAATTGGTTCATAAATGAAGATTTGTAGAGTACGCACATTACAATATAGTATTCAGAACAAAATAATGGTCAAAGGAAACACCCTCTTGATGACTTTGTTTATATTTGCGTAACTTTTTCATGCAGTACTGTAACATATAATAAAATCTAGAACTCCAACACCATAGTATATAATCAGGAAAAACTATACCACAGTATAAGCAAAGCATATTGTACCAAAAAATATTGAGGATGCATAAATAAGATGTACAAAACTGTACAGAAGAAAGACTGGTCATAAGTCCAAGCAGTCATTGAGCAGGTAGGTCACTGAATATGGATCATTTGTATACAAATTTATGACATCAATTTCAAGCAATGTTTAGAGAGAAACACAGAATTTCAGACATTTATTTATAATGGAAAAAAAGAGCAAAGGCTTAAACTGGTAACCTAAGCTTCAATCCTGAGAAACGAGAAACAAAGAACAAACTTAAAACCAAAGAGAACAGGGTGCAAACAATGAATGCTATGTTAGCGATGAATGAACTAGAAAACAATAAAAACCAGGGAAAATTTTGCAACACAAAAGATAGGTCTTTCAAAAAATTAACAAAATTGTAGCGCATTTGCTAAATTGATAGAGAAATAAGAGAGAAAAAGTGGAGGAGGAGTTATCACCATTGATGCTATGGACTAAAAGGTTCTCTGGTGTCACACGCGCATAACCCAGCTACTTGGAGGGTAACATGGGACAATGACAAATTCCAGGCCTCCCTGAGTCATGTAGTGAAATAATAGGAAGTAAAAAGGGATGGGGATGTAGTTCAGTACCCTGTGGATTCAAATACTAGGTAAACACACACACACACACACACACACACACACACACACAGAGGCATTTATTTACTTATGTGGTACAGAGTCTCACTACACAGTTTGGACTGATAGCGATCCTCCTGTCTCAGCCTCCCCACTGCTGGGACTAGAAGAGTACGCCACCACGCCGGGTTTCAGTGCTCCACGCAGAGTGCCCAGAGTTCTGGGGCCTGCATGGCATGAGCTATCAGAGATTGAACCTGGGTCCTTGCACTTGCCAGGGAGGTGCTTAGACTGTTGAGCTATCTCTGCAGTATACACACAAAGTTTTTAAGGTACGCCAATTTAGGTCAAAGATTTAGACAATTAATTAATGTGAAGTACTTCTGTGAACATATAAATCACCAAAATTGACTTCAAAAGAATTGGAAAATTAGAATAGTCTTATAACCAGTTTTAAATTAAGTTAAATTAATTTAGATTAATATATGTATTTGATATAGGATCTCGCTTCATAGTTCAGACTCTGCGTGATCCTCCTGTCTCAGCCTCCCTGACCCTGGGATTACAGGTGTTCTCCACTACACCCGGTTTCAGTGTCTGGCGTGGTGTGCCCTGAGTTCTAGACCTGGCATGACAAGTGGCACTGGGGAATGAAATCAGGTCCTTGTGCTTGCTAGGCAGGCACTTAGACCACTAAGTTATGTCCTTAAAATTTTAATTAGAAATAAAGTGTTTTGCATTCTAAAAAGTCAAGGCTACTCAGAGTACTATTTTGAAGAATAGTATAGAGAATCAGAAAAATATAGAGAAAAGAAATTCTACATCAAGATTAAGGACTATTTATTGCAGGGATGCAATATTTGTTTAATTTTTAAAAAATATTCAATGTACTATAAGTTGTAGGCAGAATAATGGTTCCTCGAAAATGTCCATGTCTTTATTCCAAGAACCAGTAAATATGGTACATCCAGGTTAAAGTGAAATTAAGGTTGCTGATGACATTAAAGTTGCTAATCTGCTGACCATAAAATAGATTATACTGGACTATCTAGTCTGGCCCAACATAATTGCACCTTGTAAACATAATGTTAAATGAAACACAAACTTAAATACCATTTGGGTTCCCTCACTTGAGTCATTCAAAGTATAAAGAGTAAAATAAAAAAAAAAACTGATGAAAGGAAACAGAGATGTTTTGCATTTGGGAAGTGGCCCAAGAAACCAGAGTGGAAGTGACATAAAAATATTTAAAATGCATCATGTACATATACCAACTCCTCACAATGAATATAGTGACTCTATGTTGTGAATATGAACTATAAAAACAACTAATAATGAAATTGCGGGAAGAGGATCTAGAAATGGACAGAGGTAGATGCGTGAAGAGAAGAGAAATATAAAGAATCAAAATAGATTATACACATATCTACAAGCCGAAAGATGAATGTAAACCTCATGTGTGACAAACATGTACCAATGAAATAAATTTTAAAATATAACTGGAGGAGAGAAGTAAAAGAAGTCGTCAGAATGATGCCACATATGGAGAGCTGCCATTGGTGGCTTTGAGGACAGGAAGGAAATTAGAAGTTGAATTACACGGGGTGGCCCAGAGGAGGTATCAAAGGCAACGGAATGGACTTTCCCAGAAAGCACAGAGAGGACCACAACCAAAGACGTCTTGATTTTTAGCTCAGTGAGACCTTTGTTATATTTTTAATGTACAAAAGTATAAAGTAATAAATTTGTGGTGTTTCAAGCTAGCAATTTTGTGGTTGTCATAGCAGCAGTAGAATACTAACAAAGAGTCTCATACCTGAAAATGGAATGTCACTGTAACAAATACCTTAAAATATAGAGATGGGGCTGGAATTGATCAGTGGGTAGAACCTAGAAGACTCTGAAAAGCCTAACTGCCAAAGTCTAGGTTATTTTGAACATATGGCTAATAAGAAGATGATATTAAAATTTCTGCTGAGGAATGTGCAGAAGGAATTTGAGAGCTTGGTAAGTAATGAAAGCATAGACCACTATGGTGAATGTCTAAATCATCGTGAACATACTGTTATTTGAAATGTGATTGTTAAAGGTACTGCTGGTGAGATTTCAAAAAGGAAATAAGGAACATGGTATTGGGAACAGGAAGCGGAGCATTATTATACAGTGGCACAACACTTAACAGAGTACAGTACTGCTCTGCAGTTATGTGGGAAAAGGAACTAATAAATGGTGAAATCGGACGTTCTGCTGACGTCCCCAAACTCAGTTTTAGAGGTGCTTCCTGGTTTCCTACTGCTGCTTATCGTACAATGTGAGAGGAAGGAGATAGATTGAGGAGGAAATTGTTAAACTAAAAGGAACCAGCGCTTGGTGACTCGGGAAATTCTCAATCTCTCCCGATTGCAAAAGTTGCTAAAATTAAGCTTCACGAAAACAACTCGGGCCCAAAGCATTTCAGATAAAGTATATGTGTGCTTTCTAACAAAAGCTGAGGCAGGAGCTGGGCACGATTTTTCTAATACTACAGAAAAATCAAAGGGGCAGGATATAGTAGTTCGTCCTTATTTGTGGTTTCCCTTATCCCCGATTAACTTCAATCTAATGGTATTTAATGGAAAATTCCAGAAATAAAAAATTTATAAGGTTCACATGTCTTGTATTATAGTCTATTGCAGTAATTGTTCCATTTTATATATCAGTTCTTATTGTTATTCTCTTATTATACCTAATTTATAAATTTAACTTTATCTTAGTTATATATGTACAGAAAAATCACTATGGGTTTGATGTCGCTAACCTGAAAGTCAAAATTTCAAAATGCTCCAAAATCCCAAAACCGAGCTGGAGACATAACTCAGTGGTACAGTGCCTCCCTGGCAAGAGTGAGGTCATGAGTTCAATTCCCAGCACACACACGCACGCACACATCTCCAAATATTTTGGGCACCACCATGGCTATATAAGTGGAAAGATTCCTTATCAATAAACATTTTTGAAATTACTGTATAAAATTGTCTTAAGGCTATATGTATAAGGCATATATGCAGAGAAATGAACGTGCTGCTTAGGCTTGGGTCACATTCCCACGATATCTTCTGATGTATTTGCAAATATTTCAAACGCCAAAATCTGTAACAACTTTGTTCCCAAGCATTTCTGAGAAAGTGTATGTGATCTGTATATATCTGCAGTTCCAGGCATTTGTCTGGGTTATTGGTCAGTCACCCCCAAGGATAAGAACACTCTTTGAAGGGATTAGGAGAAAGTGATGTCCCTTTTCTACATGCGTCAGAAGGAGAAGGCATTTTCTGGGAAAGATTAGTGAGATAACCTCTCCCATGAGGGAGTGCATCTCTGAGACAAACATGGAAGGCGCTGAAGTTTCTTGAGAATCTCAACAAACAAGCAATAACATGGGCAGTTTGAACTAAAGGGAACAACGAGGGTACCATATGAAAGAAGACTATGAGAGCCCAAAATTCTACATGCAGAAAGCAGGCTGATGAAATAGCCTGCAAACATGAGCTACATTTCATGACACAAAAAGGATGACTCAGAGGGTGAAAACAGCAAGCTGGAGGGCAGGAAGCTAGTCCCTGGGATAGGGCCATCATCTCCACTATTTCAGTCCCTGAAAACACAGTGGGTTTGCCTTGCCTGATTCTTAACTTGCTTGGCATAAGAGAGCTCCACATCCCCAACATTTGGGGGCTTTGAGGATTGAGCATTGCACTGAGCTACAATCCCAGCTCTCTTTTCTTTTTCATTCTGAGACAAGGTCTTGCTCATAGGCAGTGTTGCCCGGGCTGGATTTCAATTTGTATTTCTCCTGTCTCAGCATCCCAGGGTTCTGGGATTATAAGGCATGACTTCCTTATTAACTTCCTTTTCCTCCCTTTTTGAGCAGGAGCATGTATATAGCCATTATCTTTTGTCATCATCCTGTTTTGGGAAACAGTTTCTTGTCTTAAGTTTCACAGATTCATAGATTGAAGAGAACTTGTAACTGTGCCTTGAAATAGGTTACACTCAGAGTCTCATCCATACTTGATACTGATGTTTCAGGTGTTAAGTCTTGGAATTTTAGTGCTGTCACTTAGATAACATATTTTACCTGGAGTTTCTGGTGTTACTGGGATGAAATCTTGGGGGACCTTGGGATGGGGTGATTTTTTTTTTTTTTAATGTGAGACACATTTTTTTATCTTTGAAGCGCAGAGGGCATGTTATAGTCAGGAAAATAATAATTCCTCTCTCAATATTTTAATCCCCTACCTATGTTGCATTACATGTCAGAGGAATTTAAAGTTATACAAGGAATTAACATTGATAATTAGGCAACCATAGAATAAACAGATCATGCTAGCTTGTCCAGGTAGGCCCAGTGAAGTCACAAGCATCCTTAAAAATGAAAGAGGAAAACAAAACAATGAGTCAGGATGATGGCATCCAAGAAAGAGTAGACATGCTCTTGCTGGTTAGAAGATGGAACAAGGGAATCACAAGCCAAGGATGCAGGCATTTGCCAGAAGATATAAGACAAGGAAGCAGATTCTCTCATAAAATATGGAAAAGGAAGCCTGTCTTCCTAGCATCTTGGTTTTAGTTTAATGAAACCTGTCTGAGGTATTTTTTTATTTATTCTTGAAACAGGGTCTTGATTCTGAGGTCAGATTGGCCTTGAACTTGCAGTCATCCCATCTCAGCACCACGCCCCACCCCAGTGCTTGGATAACAGATATTTGCCACCACATCCAGCTTGCATTGGACTTCCAATGTATGGAAGTGTGATGATAGATATGTAGTATTTGAAGCCACTAAGTTGTTACAATAGTACTGTAAAATTCATGCACTATTAGAGTAAAATAAAGGACTAGTAAACCATATGATTATCCTGATTACTGCAGAAAAGAGCAAAACACATCGTGATAAAAACTTTTAAAACACTAGGAAAAGGAAGGTTGTTTCTCAGTCTGATAAAAGGTGTTTGTGAAATGTCTACACTACTAATTAATTTTGAAATAGTGAATATGTTTTGCACTAATGCTAGGAATGCATAAGAATGCCTGCTTTTACTATTTCTATTCCATATTATGCAACAAGGCACAAAGAAAAAGAGGAGAAAGATATGACAGATAGACAGTAGAAAAGAAAGAAAGAAAGAAAAAAAGAAAGAAAGGTTGAATGAATTGATGAATACAAATTAGAAAGAAATAAAATTGATTTTATATGTGAATGATAAAATTATCTATATAAAAGTTGCTAGGAGTTCATAAACAAGTCCTAATGAGTTTAGCAACTTTGCAGAGTAGAAGATGTTTATGTAAGAGTAGAACTTCGTTCCTGTATACTAACTGAAAAATCTGAAATTGAAACTAAGAAGACAACTCCATGAAAAATAGCAGTAATACTTGAAAATAAATTTAACAGCAAAGACATTTATTTGGACAGTGAAAAATTTAAGGTATTACAGAAAGAATTCAAGTAAGATCTAAACAAGTGAGGAGCTATTCTATGCTCGCAGATCATAAGGCTGAGTATTTTTATACGGAAATTCCTCATAAATTGACGTGTGGATCAGTATATTGGTTCAATTTGGCACCTACCAAAATCCCAGTAGAGCTTTTCAGAAGTGAAAGAACTAAGCCTAGGATTTCTATTGAAATTTGAAAGCTCTGGAATCATCAAAATAATCTTAAAGAACACAATCACAGGACTTTCCTGGACTTCAAAACCTACTATTGTATAAAAATCAAGGCAGTATAGTACTCATGTACAGATAGGTATAGACTGAGAGAACAGAAAGCAAAATTCAACATAAAAATATGTGCTGAACTGGTCGATTGGATGAGGTAATAAAATAATTCAACAAGCAACAGATAATGTTCTACAAATAGAAAAGGAGTATGTGAGTATTTATATGGAAAACAAATGAATTTGAAACTCTAGCTTATATCATCATGTTAAAATTAATAGACATTCATACCTGAAGGAAAATTTTCCTGACTTTTCAGCTGCTATAAACTAGCATATTTCATAATAAATTACAAAAGCATTGATTAATAAAAAATAAGATAAGGTTAATATAGAGACATTTCTTATTTAATAAGCTGTATGTTTAACAACTGTTCTGCTTTATGATCCCTATTCAGATTTCTTTCTCTTTTATTTAGCTTTTTATTTTTAAAAGAGACTAAAAATATGATACAGAATTTCACTAAGAAAAAGGAAAGGATGCAGAAAAGAAATTATATAGAATTTCAGTAAACAAAATAATAGCAATTCAACAACGATTGTTATATTGCACAAGGTTGTCTTCAAATTAGTTGTTTAGAATACCTAATATAAACATGTAAAATTGGTTTAAAACGTTATAAGAAGTGCAAAAGGAAAAAAGAGGCATTAACTGCTCCTTTCAGTAGAACAGCAGAAATCAGCAGTGGAATTATCTAAGCTACCCTGTATATATACATAAATACATTTTCCCCTTCCTTCTTTCTTTCTTTTGTCGTTTCCATTATATGAGTTTTCCTTCCCTTTGAACAGACTCTTTCCCTTTCACAGTATCCAATTTTACCTTTCAGATTTCATTTACTTTTTCAGGTTCTTACACTTGTGTGACAATATGTTTGGAAATGTGGAATTGATTTATTTCACTTATGAGTATGGTTTCTAGTTGCACCCATTTACCTATAAATGCCTTCAGTTTGTCTTTTTTTATAGCTGAGTAATACTCCATTATATTTCTGACTCAGGAATGTGGGCGACACTGCAACCATATGGTGATTTCTTCTATAGTGTAGTACCATAATTTTTGACATTTCTATTGTACATTACTTTAGTTTTATGTCCTATCATCCATTACAGTATTACATATAAGAGTTATGTAAATAAAAGTAAAGTCATCAAGTTAAAGTTTCTTTTTGTGATTTCTTTGTGCTGAATATTATAATGCACATGCTATATATAATTTCTCACTTAGTGATCCATTCAGGAACAGAACACAGTCATTAAATAAGGAATGTCTGTATAAAACTCATTTGAAGATACTTTTTAGGAAGCATAAGACAAGAAAAAACCTGAGAGAAAATGTTTTTAGCAGTGAAATCTAGCAAATGACTTCGAGCCAGAATATAGTCTTACAACAGAAGAAATAGAATGCAAACAATGTAAAAAGCATAGGCAAGAAGTGTACATAAATTTTACAATAAATATAAAAATTACCTATGAAGACATAAAAAAATATTTAACATCAGCAAAATACAAATGAAAATTACCATGATATAAATGGGTGCCACTAGAGATCATTCTGGTAAAGGAAATTAATCAGACCCGAAAGCGTAAACATTGTTTTGTCTCACTAGGGTAAGATTCTGCAAGTGTAAGTAAAATAGGAAAGGTACAATAGATACTGTGAAAGGGAAAGAATCTGTTCAAAAGGAAGGAACAACTGGGTTGAGGGGAAGAACAAAAGAAAAGATAGAAAAAAAAAACCAGTTAGCTTGAATAACTGTACTGTTGATTTCTGCTGGTCTATTGAAAGGAGTAGTTAATGCTTAATTTTTTCCGTTTCTGTTTTTCTTTTTTCTAGTTCTGCATATTTACATGTGGTAATGTAAACAACTTATTTGAAGATATTATGTAATATGTCAACCATTGTCAAGTTTCCATTATTTTGTTTGATGAAATTTTGTATCATTTCTAATTTTCTTCTTTTTCTTTTATCATTTTATATTCTCTTTAAAAACAAAAAAAATCACCATGGTATTTCAGATGCACTAGAATGAGTAAGGTCATAAATATCTACTGTACCAAATGGCTATCAGGGATGTGAAATCTGCATGTTTCTCGCCTAACACAGACAATGGACAATTATAGGATATAATCACTTTAATGAATTTGGCAGTTTTTTTTTTTTTTTTTGTGGGACCAGGGTTTGAACTCATGACCCTGCACTGCCAGGCAGGCACTTGTGCCACAGACCTATCTCCCCTGTCTATGCAGCAGTTTTTTTGTTTTGTTTTGTTTTCTGCGGTACCCGGGATTGAAGTCAGGATCCTATACTTGTCAGGCAAGTGCTTGTTCCACTGAGTCATATCCCTGGCCCCTATTCAGCAGTTTTTATAAGGATAAATATATTATAAAGCACAGAAATTTCATTCTAGTATTTATACAATAAAAGTGTTTTTCACATCAAAAATATAAATAGACGGATGTACATAAAAGCTATATTCAAAAACAGCTTCAAATTGGAAAAACAAAATATCCATGAAAAAATGAACGGATAAACAAATTGCAACATGTCATTCCAAAGGAATACTACTGGCAATGAAAAGGAGTCAACTACTGATACAAGAAATAGCAAGGATGAGTCTTAAAACTGTTAAGTAAGTGAAGTTAAATATAAAAGAGCACATACTATGTGATTCAATTTACATGAAAACGTATGCAAAATGAATTTAACCTCTAGTAACTACAGGCAAAAGAGTGGTTTCTTGGAGCTAGCAGTGTGGAGGGCTGACCAGGAAACTTCAAAAGGCACAATAACGAAAATTAGAGGTAATGAAAATATTCTCTAAGCTGATTGTGTTGGTGGCTATCTATTTGCCCAACTTCAAATCCACATTTTTACAATTTGGACATTTTTCCATACAGTTGTGCTACATATGCAGAAATACTGGAAGCTGATTGTTTATTCATAAATAAAAAGATGTATGTTGTAGTTCAGAGCTTGAGTGCTATTTATTCTGGAGATACTTCCTCCTTGAATGCATTGCAGTGTGGTGGAAGAGATTATGGTGGTGGGTCGGCCAAATACCTTAGCTGATTAAAGCACCTACAAGCAAATGCAGGGGCCGGGGTTCAATCCCTGGGCCTGCTGTGTCAGTCCCATCCATGGGGCGCTCTGAGAAGGCAATTGAGGCTGGGCGTGGTGGTGCACGCCTGTGATCCCAGCTCTTGGTAGGCAGTAAACAGGCAGATCACTATGAGTCTAGTAGTGAGACCCTGAACACCCTATAGATTACTCCATAAAATACAAAATAAATAAATAAAAAGGTATTGTGGTAGGAACAAGTGCAGTAGGAGAGATAGTGTGGCAGAACAGGAAGCTGGAGGATGCAGGGGGTCTCAGAGTTCATCACTTCATAACAACTAAGTTTCACAAGCACTAACGGAGATGTTGTGAGAATTCACTTAATCTCTTCTAATGACAGTGCCCCAAATACCTAACCAGCTGTCCCCACATCTCATCTCTTAAAGGCTATATTGCCTCAATGCTGCCACTCTGGGGGCCAAGCTCCCACCACATGAATCTTGGGGAACTCCCGACATTCCAAGCCTAGTAATATTTTACTTATATGATGTCAGTCTTTAAACAATTGTTGGACTAAAAGGAGGCAAATGTGCAAATTAGTCAGTGCCCTAGTGACTAGTCTAGTCTTACCTCCTGTACTTATCTCTACTTGAAAGCATTTTACAATTTAACTATACACTATTCACATCAAATCAAAGGTTTATGGAAAACATTTGAAAGAGTGAACGGTTTCTTTTTCTTTTCTTTTTTTTTTTTTTTTTGGTCTTTTTGAGACAGGGTCTCGCTATGCAGTTGAGGCTGACCTTGAGCTCACTTTTGTAGCCCAGGCTGGTCTCAAACTTGCACCAATCCTCCTGCCTCAGCCTCCCAAGTGCTGGGATTACAGGCGTGAGCCACCACGCCCGGCTGAGTGAACAGTTTCATAACCAAAGTCATTGTAGACAAACTACTGGCTGAAGAAGAATCAAGAAATATTGATGAGTCAGTCAGGCTTTCTTTTGTTGTAAGCAACAGAAAGTTTGACTCAAACTTGATTAAGCAATAGGGAATTTATTAGTTTCTTTATTGGAAAAATCCAGGGGTACAGAAATATCAAGGAATAATTACTGAAGCGTATCAGGCAGCAAATGCCCATTCTTTTTCTCCATATGTGGATCTTTTGCTATGGTGTTAGTGTCACTTTTAGTGTCCTTTTCTATTACATTTCTAAGCTGGCTTCAGAAGCTCCTGGGCCTACATGCTTTGCCATTCCTATGCAGCAGAGAAATCAGTTTTCTTCCAATATTTTAAAGTCTTTGCTTTGGATGCCCTTATTGGACTCAACTGCTGATGTATTCATCTCTGAACTCCTCACTGATGTCGCAGGCCCACAGTGTACTGATTGATTTGAGTCAGTTCATGCCATCCCAAAGGGATACCCATCCCACTTGGTAGAAGATGAGTAAAAATAGATTCTAGGTAGCAACCAAAGAGTATCCGCAGTGCCTGGGCTCCTATCCTGAGAGTGTGAACTGTCAGCTGTGAGGCTTTCAATACCCCAGGCCTACTAAACCTGTCTAGTCTCCTATAAGACAGGGATAGTGATTGCTGCATGGCAAGTATTGCCAGTGATCTGCCCAAATCCCCTCAGATATTTTCTTTATTTAAAAAAATGTATTTAGTGCAGGGTCTACAGGGTGTAACCATACAGATTGAACTCATAGTGATCCTTCTGTTTTCAGCATCCCAAGTGCTGGGATTACAGGCACATGCACCACGATGCCCAGTCTCAATTGCCATCTCAGCATGGCCCATGGACAGGGCCGGCACAGCACATCAGGGATCAAACCCCTGGCCCCTGCTTTCTGTCTAAGCAGGTGGATTTAATTCCCTGAGCTACCCGACCAACCCTTTTCTACTGTTTTTGAGTGTTTTCTTTCTGTCTGTATGATTTGCTTTTTTTTTTAAAGAGCAGTTTTTGTTTTTAGCTTAATGTGTGACTCATCAAAAAGATTAGAATTGGGTAGAGATTTCATATATACTCTCTACCCTCACATGCTTTGCCTCCCCCCTTATCAAGCTTTCCTATGAGAGTGATGCACTTAATATAGTTAATATACCTGTACTGACACATCTTAATTACCCAAAGCCCGTAGATCCTGCTAGAGATCACTCTTGGTGTTGTATAGTCTATGGATTTGGACAAATGTCTTACATTTATTTATCATTATACAACATAGATTATGAGGACAACAATATGTATTGTATTAATTATTGGGGATGTACTACTAATGTGTTGTGAAACTGAAAAAAACCCAACATAGAGGATATTTTCACTGCCCTAAACACCCCTTATGTTCTATCTACTCATACTATGATTTAGCTCTAAAATGCCTCCCAAAGTTTTTTGTATATGAGAGGTGATAGCTCTTTTCTTTTTAACAGTGAATAATATTCCATCGTCTCAAAGTACACAGTTTACTTATCCATTCACCTACTGAAGTACATCTCGGTTTCATCCAAATTTTGGCAATTATGAAAAAGAAAGTTGCTGTAAATATTTGTGTGAAAGTTTTTATATGGGCATACATTTTCTGTCTCCCTCAGGTAAATATTATGAGCTATGATGGCTGAATCATATGGTAAGAGTGTATTTAGGTTTACAAGAAAGTGACAAGGAGGATGAGAGAGGGAGTAGGAAAAAGAGATCTATCTATATATGTAAACAGGATGGTTTGGGTAATTATGCTGTGGATGTCTATTGGTCTATAGAAATGAATAGTTAATGCTTCATTTTCTTGCTTAATTTATTTATTTTTGTCTTCCCTTTCTTTTTTTTTCCCTTATTCTCTCTTCTTAATTTCTTATAACTTCTTTTTCTAATTTGGAATGCATATATTAATAATCTAAACAACTAATCTGAAGACAACACTATTTAATATAACAAATACTGTCCAATTCATATTGTTTAGTGAAATTCTGTATCATTTCTGATTTTTTAATACTGTGTTATATTTTACTTAAAAATAAAAAATAAACTAACAAACTGGTCTCCAATATACTTTGCTTTTAATGGCCAGCTCAGTACTTGAAACTCTTTCAAGAGCCTTGCCCTTGAGGGATTAGCACCTCTTTCTTAAAAGCACAGGAAACTAGAGAGCTTGAGAGAGTTTATATCCTTCCAGAGTTTACATTTGCGTCCCAGACAGAGTGGTGAGAAAAATCAACATCCACCTCTGATGGGTAATTTACATACCAGAGCTTCCGTGAAGGATAAGATAACACTCACATTCCACCTCTATTTGCTGCTTCTCCTCTCATACCCAACTTTTCCCTGCTGTCACTGACCTCTTCCAGGGATAACTGTTTAATGGAATGGGTGCACAGAAATCTTGATGTCATAGTCTGCTCCTTATGGCCAACTCAGCCTGTGAGAGAGCTGCTCACCTCAAAGGCTGTTGTTATCTCGGTAGTTTAATAAAATCGCAATTGTAAACTTGTACTAGTTTTGTGGTCTTATCATCCTGTCTGTTTTCCTCTTTAAGGATGAGTTTTTCATAGGACTGATTTTTTGAGAACTATATGGAAACACATAGCGAGAAGTGAGTCCTCAGCCCTGTTTACAGTTGAGGAAAATACTAGCCTTGCTAACCCACACTATCTTTTTAGGCATGCTACTCCCCACAATACTAATAATCAGAACTTCCATTTGTATTGAATTCTTTCATAAATAGTGTCCTGACACTGAAGCCTCACAAAGACTTCCTCTTGAGAACTCTTGTCATCGTCCCTATTTTACAGGTGAGGAAATGGAGGCCCAGAAATGTTTAGCATCATCAAATAGAAGCAAATAGTAAGATTCGTATTTTTAGCTAATGCCACACATGTATGATCCTAGTCCCCAGTGCTACGCACTACACTCTGTTGTCTTTTGCTTTCCACCTACCCCTCGTGGAACTCAGGAATCCTTATTTTGCCTTTTGTCCCCACATGTGTGTATCAGATTTCCATCACTTAAAACATTTCAATTAGCCTAAGATTTCTCCTGCTCTCCAGTTTCTGAACATCTGCAATATTTATCTTTCATCTTTTTTTGAAATTTATATGAAGAACAGCTTATCTTTTAATGATTCTGGGACTTCTGGAGGAAAAAGAGAGATGAAATTGTCCTGAGTGTTCACTATGTTCTAAACATTTTGGTCACCAGTTCACTAATCAGTTCATCTGTTGTCCACATAAACCTACGCCATGGTACCCTTGTTTAAAAGCGGTGAAAACAGTCCTGAAGATGAAGTGAAGCCCAGGGGATGTTACCCAAAAGGTCACCCATCTAATTACTGGCAAACCTGGAATTTTCTTCTTTTCCATCAAGATACCTGTTAACTTTAACTTTCCAAATTTCCAAATTGAATTATAGGCCATGGGATAAAAGTAGTGTCACTGACACACGGTTATTGAAGAGGATGCTTAGTGGATTGTGTTCAACATTTGTTTTGCACTGGTGCTTAGTCTGGATTTTGCAAACTCTGTTATTCTCCTAGAAGCTTGCTCAAGTGAGAAAGGAGTTATGAGGCCAAGGTCACTTTATATGCTGGCTCTTTTCTCCTTGCATAGGCAATCCCCTATTATAGATATGACCTTCTTAGAGATTTTAGGAGGAAGGAGGAATGATAAAGCATGTAAATGACCAGAAAGGGTATGATTTTTATTTTCATTCTGCCACAATTACTCAGTTTTGGACAGGGATCCTAAGACTTTCTTGACTTTATGGTTTGAACCAGGTTTCCTTATATGCTGTCCATACATCAAAAACCCCCAGGGAATTCTGTCAGTATAAGGCATCTCTGTAGCCCTCAACGATGTTGTATTGAAAAAAAAAAAGACACAGTGTTTGTTCTTCTAGAGACTGCCTTCCAATGGCGACCACATTCTGCATTTCCTTTCAGCTCCAGCCTAGTTCCAACCTCCATGTCTTTGCTCTTCCTCTTGTAATATAATGAGTTCCAAGTGGGAATTCATTTGAAGAGAATGAAGCTTGAGGAAGATCTCACCGACAAATGCAATATGGGCCTGCCAGATAACTTGGGGGAGTAAAGTGCCTGCTTAAGAAGAGTGTAGCAGCTGGGGTTCCATCCTCCGTGTGCCTTGCTGGCCCTGCCCCTAAGGTATGCTGAGACAGAGACTGAGACTGTGTGTGGTGGTGCGCGCCTGTAGTTCCAGCGCTAGGGAAGATGAAAACAGGAGGATCACTATCAATTGGATCAGTGTAGTGAGATCCTGTAGACCCCATACTAAATACATTTAAAATTGGGAGAATTGTGTCTACATTAGATCCATAGTTTAAGCGTAATCTTTTGGACCTTGCATACTCCATTTTGCTGGGCACTGAGTATTTGTATCCTTCACAACACTAGTATGAATGTTTTGAGTATGAATCAGGTCTGAGTAAGAACTTCTTGCTAAGATAGAAAAAGTTATGAACTCTTTTCTTACTTTTCTTAATCAAGCTGTGACAAGCTCCAAATAAAATACGTTCAAAAATGATCAAGTGGGATTAATTACAGCAAAATTACCTTCTCATTTTGTAGATACTCAGAATCATACTTAGGACTTACTTCACACTTATTTTTTTGGTAATGGGAATCAAACTCAGGGCCTTAAGTTTGCCAGGAAGGCATTGTACCGCTGAGCTACAACCCTGGCCCCAAATTTTCCTATCATTTATTTATTATTGTGAGCACAGAATGTAGATGTCGTGATTATTCTCATTCACATACAGGTGAACAAAGGGTCTAAAGAGAAGTAGCAGACCCTAGTGCTGGTGTGTCTAGAGACAAGGGGATTTGAATCTAAGCCCCCTTCACTGCAAAGTGCAGGCAGATCTCTCTTTCAGACCAAAGACAACGTGTGTTGCTGGTCCCTACATGGCTACCAGTAAAAAGTTAGCATTTAAGTGACTTCACTAATCTTACAGCTATAGAAAGAGCAAGAGAAGTGTGGGTCTACTGCATGTGGCAGGATGGCGTTGCCCACAGGGTAATTTGCCCTGAACCCCGAGGATCAACCATGTGAGGGAGGGCTTGCATTTGAAGGAAGGCAGTCTAGCCCTTCTATAAGATTCCAAGGATTGAATATCAGTCACCTGTGGAGGAAAGGACTGCAAATTATTAGCTCCTTTCTTCCTGTCGAAAATTTCCTGTGTTCCTTGCAAAAGCAGTCCAGATTCAAACAGATAAAAGTGAAACCCCTTTAGGAGACCAGGGGTTGGGGTGGGGGAAGGCATGATGAGGCTGACTGTGCCAGGAGTGCCTATTAGAAATGTGAGGTACAGTCCTTATTGGTTCCCAAATCTGGCTTCTTCAGATGCTAATCTCAAGTCATTGTGCAGCTGAAGTATTTCGCAAATCATGGGTGCCCTCAATTGGCAAAACACAGCCAGGACTTTGAGAGAAGCAGCAATGGAATCCTCCAGATGGTGATGTTTCCAAACAAGGTGATGTGGAGCATGAATTTGAGCTGCTTGGGAGGTCCAAAATGTTTGCTGATGCTAAAATGAAAGAGTGCCTCACATGCCGCTCAGGAGGCAAAGGGCACCTCTAAGAATCTATGAGGTGGATGGGTCTATGCAAAGCGAAAGAACGATTTAGGGCCGGATGCTTGGAGCTGAACATTCATTCTTCAGACAACAAACCCTTTGGCCTGCTAAGGACTAAGTCCACATTCCCTGAAGATCCCCCAGTACTTTATGTCTTTGGAAAAGAGATGACACATGACTAAAATTCAGGGCGATGTCAGAAGTTTCAGCCAAAATGTAAGTTCCAGCAACTATCCTAAGATGAGCCCAGAGGAGGCCTCAGGTCCCATATGATCTAGATCAGTGCTTGGCAAACTTTCAGAAAGGGCAGGCCACAGCTTTATTTAGTCCCTCTAATTTAAGGTTGTGCATGCCAGGAATACACTGGAGCAGTTGAGGTCTCTTAACCGTTCACATGCACGCAGCAAATATAGTTTCTTAAGTATTCAGGGGCCTTCTTTGAAAGTTCAACTGCAAAGGGGATTTGACTAATTTTGTGTGATTCCTACCTTGATAATTTCTTGCTAGAATATCTACACAGATCCCTCAACCTCTCACAACAAAAGTAATAACCCTCTACCCTATACTTGTGCCACTCTGTTGTGCAATTTCTCCTGTGATAACAGAATTTGTTTCTGTATCCCAGTTCCTGGTGTGCCTTTTCTATGGCCCTTAAGGCCCTTCCCTATCAGCTATGGCACGCATAGCCCTTTGGTGCAGGTGGCTTCCATGTCTGCCAGAAATGCTTTCCATGAGGCCTGCCACAGACCATGGGCATGCTTGGGCTCTCCCACTCTCCTCCTTAGCACCATTATCTTAGTCTTCTTCCTCAAACGATTTGCTCCTTCTGCTCAGCAGTGCTTCACTGGGCATGTGGAATAGGCCTTCTGGCCTGATTCCACAACAAGGACCAATTTTTCATATAAGCCCCTACATAGACTAAATAAAACTCTAAATGAAAAGTTGCTTACATGTGGTTTAATGCCTGTCATCTGTATGGGACTGTAAGACCCATGAAGAGAGAGGAAGTACCTACTTTGTTCTCCATTACCTTTCCTAGAGGAAATAAAAGTAATGCTTATGAGAATTACTAATAGCATGTATTTGTATGTGTTTATGTGTGTTAATTCCTCCCTTTCTCCCAGCTATATTTGAGGATGGAAAGCTTAAGGAGCTTGCTTTAGGTCACCTCACTATGAAGTAACAGACCTGGGATTTGAACTCAAGAAATAAGTTTGCAAAACCTATGATCTTAATGCCTCTACTGTAGTGTTTCTCCCTGGGAATGATACATGAATGAAAGTGAAATGAAATAACTCTAACATATCCCTCAGTTATCCTCAGAAACAGTGCTCTCTTGCGGCCTCAGAAATGGCTTTTGTTAGAAACTAGAAGGCGTGAGCAAACAAGCATGTATTTATCAGCAAGCTTATTTTAGAGGGCTTCACCAAATGCTTTTTGCTTTCTCCCAAGCTAGAGAGAACACCCTTCCCTTGTTTTGCACACTGACATACCGAAAAGATAAGCACGGAGTAGGACAAGATCTTGTAGACAAAGCAAGGCAGGCAATCGGTAAGCTGAGGCAGAAGGATCCCCAAGAGTTTGTGGCCAGCCTGGAATATATGATAAGTTCCAAGTCCAGCCTGCAGTAGCCAGACCGTCCGTCCTTCAAAGAAAAAAACAAAACAAAACAAGGCAGAAAATACTGTGCTATACTGGATTATTTTGGATTATTTTGGACCATTCACCAACTACAGAAAAATCCTCAAATACTAGGCGATTGTTGTCAGTCCATGACTGGACCATACACTTTTATAGTAACAAAAACTATAGATGAAGATATAAATCAGGACTGTCTTCAGTGCTGTGTATCTGTAATCTCAGTTACATTAGTGAGAGTAGGCAGATGGCAATTTTATGGCTAGTGTGAACAATGTATAAAGATTCTATTACAAAATTAAATTTAGAGAACAAGGTCTGGGGCACAAACTTCAGTACCTGCTCACATATATACACAAAGATATAAATCAGGAGACAAGAAAAAAACAAAAATTCTAGTTTAGGATACATATCTACAACAGATATACAGAACAGAAAGCCACAGTATCAAGGTGGAATCCAAATCCTTTGGTGCTACAGACCAAGTTTCATGTGTCTTGTTGCTTTGTCATGTAGAACTTTCATTCTCAGAGTCTCCTTATAGCCCAAGATGACATTTAGGGCTTTAGTCATTGCTTTCCTATTCTGACCAGCAGGGATGAAAAATGTATGGACCATCCTTTTACTTCTAATGACACCTCCTAAAATTACACACAACACATTTACTTATAGTTCATTGGTCAGAACTTAAACTTAGGCCCAAACCTATTTGCAAGTAATACTGGGAAATGTAGTATTTATTCAATATAGCCAAGTGCTCACCTTAAAATTTCAAATTTACTATTAAAGAGTAAAGGCATATCTGATATTGTGTAACAGCTGCTGGTCTCAGCCATAAACATGATAGATTTTATACAAGGAAAGCTTCATAAAGTCTAAAGGCAAAGGGCATATCTACATATGCACTTCAGGCTGGCCTTGAGCTCACTTTTGTAGCCCAGGCTGGTCTCAAACTCATATGATCCTCCTGCCTCAGCCTCTCAAGTGCTGGGATTACAGAGATCAAGGAAAACTTCCGTGTTGTAAGGGCTATCAAATGGGCTTTGAAGTATGGGAAGCATATTCCTGGAGCAGATGAGTTGTGAGAGGGCATTGTATATTTATTTATTTATTTATATATTTAGTCTTTTTGAGACAGGGTCTCACTATGCCAGCGGTTCTCAACCTTTGGGTCACAACCCCGGCGGGGGTCGAATGACCAAAACACAGGGGTCACCTAAAGCCATTGGAAATCATAACTGTAGCAAAATTACAGGTTTGAAATAGCCACCAAAATTATTTTTTGGTTTGGGGTCACTGCAACATGAGGAACTGTATTGCAGGGTCATGGCATTTGAAAGGTTGAGAACCACTGCACTATGCAGTTCAGGCTGGCCTTGAGCTCATTTTTGTAACCCAGGCTGGTCTCAAACTCACGTGGTCCTCCTGCCTTAGCCTCCCAAGTGCTGGGATTACAGGTGTGAGCCATGATGCCCAGCTGAGAGCACACTTTAGATAGGGGGAAAAGCAAGACAGTGTAATGGAAATTGATATGAACAGAATGTGTTCTCTTGTTTGGGGTTCAAGTTCCAAATTGGGGACCATTGGATGGTGAAGCTATAATAAAAGGTTACAGTTATGTGGGGAAGTATTTGAATATCAGAGTCAAGAGTCAGAAGGAACCAGGGGAACTGTACTGAACATTTGGGTGGTGAGAAGTATCGCGAGTGGCAGGTAGGCAGCCAAGCAGGATGAGGACCAAGGGGAAGTACTCAAAGTGCAAGGCCAAAGTATGGATGAGCAGTATTGAAGAGAGGTACCGACTATGCACCATCTTCTGAGCGGTTGGTGCGCAGGGCAGTTAGGCAGCAGACTGATTTTCACTTAAAAAAAGATATGGGGCACCCAAACTGAAAGAGCCCTGTGAAACTTTACATAATTCCCAACCGAAATGTATTGGGAGCAAAATCGATGTTCACAGAGAAAACCTAGCCACTACAAACGTAAGCTATTTCTAACCAAAGACTAGCATTCCATGGCCCCACGGAACCCCCCTGGAATGGGGTTTGCATGAATCTCTCCTGACTCTGCTTACCAGAATTGCAAGTATACCCAAAGGTTCTGAGTGTACTGTAACAGTCAGAGTTATGCATCTTTCTCGAGGTACAATGTTCCCAGTAGAGACACTTGTTCCAATTACAAAACAAAAATGAAAACAAAACCAAAAACCAGTGTCTGAAATCTCAAGCCAGACAATTTTAGGTGACTGTCAGCCCTTGAAAACTAGGAAGTAGATCTAGTCCACTGACTTTGAGTCACAAGGTTCTTTCTGATCTGCCCTCAGATATCAAAGATGCAGTCAAGGACTGAGGCCTTCCTGGACTTCCAGAGAGCACTTCCAACTACTTCATGATGTAGGAACTAGACAGCAGATATGATTGTTGTTCTTTCTTCAAAAATCTCCAAAGGAAAGCATCAGGCTTAGACCCAGCAGATGCTGATGGAAAGCCAGATGCTTACTGGAAAAGATGAGTTTCACACCCGAGGAAAGAGTTTTGTAATTAAACAAAAAATTAAAATTGCTGCATTCACTTGAGTTTTTTGCTTTAAAAATGGAAGTCTAAAGTTTCTGTTCAATATATTCAACAACAGAAATCATGCCTTAGCTCATCTCAAGCAGAAACTTGGTAACTAGTAAGCTCATAGCTGCTCGTTTACCTCCCCTCAGCCTCAGGTAACTTCTAGTCCACTTTCTGTTTCTAGGAATTTGCCTTACGAGCTATGACACATAACGGACATCATTTGATATGTGTTCTTTTGCTCCTGACTTCTTTGACTTAGCAGAATGTTCTTAAGGCTAACATGAGGAGAAAGAAGGGCGATGGGGCTTGGGCACTGGGAAGGAAGTACAAGCTGAGGAAAGCACCAGCAGGACCACTGGGAGGCGGGCGCAGATGGACGTGGCACATGGACAGAGATGAGGAGAGGGGAGACTGACAGTGGGGGTGAGACCATGCAGCTCCATAGAGGAGATGGCTGGCATGAGAGTACTGGCTCCAGACCGAGGGAGTTATCATCCGTCATCACCAACTCTGCACGTGGCATTCTAGCCACTGTCATTTACTCATGGGGAATGTAGGTGTATGTTTCTTTTCAAATAAAATATTTACTCTTAAAAGAAAAGTTTACTTATCTGTGGCATACACTTTACATAGTTATGAAGGAATATTTCCTTTTGTAAAAATCACCTTTGCAATCTCAGAGATGTTCGTATCCTACCTTTACCCTTAAGCTATGCATTTCTTTCTTTTCTTTTTTTTTTTCTTTCTTTTTTGTTTTTGCGGGACTGGGGTTTGAACTCACGATCTTGAATTTGCCAGGCAGGCACTTGTGCCATCAAGCTATCTCCCCAGCTCCAAGCTATGCATTTCTAAAAATTTTATTTCATAAAACAGCGAGATAACACTATATAACTACCAAAAAGTCTAAAGCACATAACTCTGATGTCCTCAAATGCTGACAAGAATGGGAAGTTATAGCAACCCTCATTCACTTCTGCTGGATAGTTAAAGAATGTACAGCAACTTACTTTATTTATTTTTAAGTGTATGCTACTTTCCATTATGACCACTTAAAAAATTTTTGTGGGATCAGGGTTTGAATTCACAACCTTGAACTTTTCAGGCAGTCACTTATGCCACAGAGCTATCTCCCCAGCCCCAATCTATGGCAATTTTAAAAGGCAACTGTGAAGTCTCTTGCAAATCCAGTCATACTGTCGCTACAAGATTCCGAACAACTATCCCTTGTTGGTATTTTCTCCAATGAACGAAAATTTATATCAAGAAAAACCAACAGTCAGTCCTGGTGGTACATTCCTATAATCCCAGCACTCTAGGGACTGAGGCATGAAGACCAGAAGTTTGAGGGCAGGTTGGACAGTTTAATAACTTGGACAGATTCTGTGTCACAATAATTTTTTCTAAAAATATTTAAATGTCTCAGCATGTAGTACAGTAAGAAAACCCTGAGTTTGATTCTCAATATGGCAGCAGCAAAAACCTGACACTTACTCCATGTATTTATATTTGCCATAATTCATAAGCAACCAAGATATACTTCAACAATAGGTAAACTGTCATAAGTTGGTACAGCAATAGATAGAGACGAGGTACCAAGCCACAACAATTCATGAATGAATCTCAAGTGCATTTTGCTAAGTGAAAGGAGACAATCTGAAGAGGCTACTTACTACATTATTCCAAGTATATAGGACTCCTAAAAAGCAAAGCTATAAAACGAGTAAAAGAGCAGCGATTTCCAGGGATCATGGGAGAGGAAGGAGATGACAGATAGGTAAAACACAAGGTATCTAGATTTTTAGGTAAATGCATGGTACAGATATGTGACATTACACATACCCCAAATCCTAGTGGATGATGCAGCAAAAAAACTGAATCTGAATGTAAACTGTGAAGTTCAATTAATAATATCATAACAATACTACATCATTAATTGTACAAACTTACCACACTAATGCAAGATATGGGTAATAGTTGAAATTTGGCCCCCAGGACAGTACAATGAGACAGAAAAGCAATTACACAGATTTTCTTTGCAGTACTGCTCAGTTTTTCTTTGTACCTAAATATGTTCCATAAGTAAAGTCTATTCACAAAAAAGGAAGGTAGAGAAAACTAGAGCAATAAAGTGTCTGTGTCGCCTTTTCCAATGTTATTTCCTCTTTAATTATTTTATTACTATTGCAGTTTATTATCTGTACATGGATACTATCTAGACTAAAAGGCATTTGGATTTGATTTGCAAAATAACCACTCCAAAGATAGACATAAATTTTGATTTCCACTTTAAACATTAGGATTTACAGACTCAACAACTTAAATCTCTTCAAGAGCAAAGATTGTCTAAAATCCTTGGAATGGCACCAAGACTTTTACTGCTCTTCTCAGCTTGTCTGGTCTCCTGGAAGTAGCCAGATGTTTCCTTTGGAATGAGATCTTTACAGTAACCCTTCTTAGTGAGGGTTTATCGTATCAGTGGGAGCTTGTCCCCAGGGCAATAGCCCTGTTTTATATTGCTTAACTGTACTTGTTTACTGGAGGTGACATAACAAATTACAGTTGTCTCTCAGACTCTGAAGGGGGTGGGTTCCAGGACCTACCTTGGCTTCCCCAATCTGCAGATGTTCGAATCTCTTATATAAAATGGCAATATATTTGCATATATATTAGTTATGTCCATATAGATTAAATCATCTGTAGATAATTTATAATACTTAGTCGAAAGTGAACACTTTGGAAATAGTTCTAACTGTACTGTTTAGGGAATGACGGCAAGACAGCTGGAGAATTTTGTCCTGCAGTAGTTTGACACCATGAATGCGAAAGCTGTGGAAACAGAGACGACTATACCATAAAATAGCTTAAAACAACAGAAAAGCATGGACTTAGGGCCAAAGGCTGTCTGATCCCTTTGTGACTTCTGGTGGTGTCTGCCTATCTTCAGTATTGCTTGGCGAGGCACTTCTGCACTGTGTTGTCACTGTGAATGTATCTCTGTGTCTCTTCTTTTCTAAGAACACCAGTCATATTGGATTAAAGGCCCCCTCTCCTCTGCTATTACCTCATCCTAACTTGAGCCCATCCACAGCAACCTATTTCCAAATAAGGTCACATTCTGAAGTGCTCGGGGTTAGGATGTCGATAGGTCTTTTTGGGGGACACAATTCATCCGACAAGTTATGAGTACATTTTGCCCTTCTGTCTGAAGGAAAGTCTTTCTGGAAATGATTCCTGGTTAGAATAGCCTTCCTTTTGAAGTAAGGGCTGATTTGCCCATAGAATTCTGAAAATTCTGCACATTTACAGGGGAATATCCTTAGATTAAAGAAGTCTTCTTTGGCATCTTAGTGGTCTCAGAAT
Organism: Myocastor coypus; assembly: GCA_004027025.1. Lineage (NCBI taxonomy): Eukaryota > Metazoa > Chordata > Mammalia > Rodentia > Myocastoridae > Myocastor > Myocastor coypus. Next base: position 11,357 of record PVJA010017612.1, on the reverse strand, counting down.
TTTTTCCTTCATCTTTTCCCTGATTTGCTTAGTTTTTTAGCCCTTTGCACTGCTGTTCTACACCACGGATACTTTCCTGTGTTTTAGAAATGTGCCCATTTGCATTTAGGGCATAACTCCTGCCAACACCTCTTCCTCTGACTATTGTAGAGGCACTGGAAAAATCTCAGGTCTCTCCTTGGCCTCTGGTTCTTATGTTACAACATGCTGGGAGTGATCCCCTTTATTAGTATGACTTTATTATATGTTAACGCTTTCTATGTCTGTGTCTCCAGCTTTGACTTTTTTCTGAGCTCCAGATCTGTGTATTCAGTTGTTCCTTCGCCTTTTCTACTAGGGCAATCTATCATCTTCTCAAATTTAACATGCGCAGACAAACGCACACATGGTCTGCGCTGTGCACCTCAGTGAAAGCACCAGCAGCCCAGGGTGCTCACCTTGCCTATCTTCCACCCTTCACATGTGAGCTGCAGCTCCGCCCCTCTTCACTGCCCCTTTCTCTTTGTGCTTGTACCTTGAGCTTGCAGAATGCACTGCCTAGAATACTCCAATGCCCTTGCACATGGTTTTCCTTCTGCTCTAAACCACTATCCTCCAAGGACTCAAGTGAAAATGTCATAGCGTGAAACTGGCTGGGCCAGTGGCTGTCCATTGCTGCAGACCAAAGTTTGCTTTCCTCAGCGAGGCACCAGGAGGTGGCATTTTAGGACTGTGAACCTCATCTTCTGGGTTTTTTTTTTCCCATCCCAAATTCCAGTCGTATCCAACTACTTAGCTGACCCTAATGCACATTATGGCCGTGTGTGTTTATTTCAGTTGAACTTTTCTTTCTCCCTGGAATGTTCCCCTGTCTCCATACCCAGCCATTCAGAAACAGACCTCCTGTCTGAAGATAAGATAAGATAAGATAGGTGGGCAGGCGAGAGCTCATCCTCTGGGGCAGTTCCAGCTGTCTCTCTGCTGGCCACTTGTCTTCTTTGCATCTGGTCTCTGGAGCACTGTGGCACAGTGACCCTGGCTAATTGCCAGGCACTGCAGTTAAAAGCCAATTTCTGTGGTTGTGGACTCTTCCGGATGTGTGTCAGTTCCGGGTAAAGCCTCAAGGCTGCCAAGTTCTCAGGCTGGATCTCCTGCTGGCACTCAGACAGTTTCTCTATGCCCTGGGTGCCAGCAGGGGCAAAATTTCTGCCAGGGCTTCTGGTTCCACGAAGCTCCTCACACAGCCAGGCTTTCCTTCTTTTAAGGTCTGATTCAAAAATACATAGGTAATAGGGTCTCCCCTAATGCTCACTGGCTCCTGGGTACAGTATCCAGCACCCAAAGGACTATGAACAGTTTCTCTGCATAACTTACAGGCTGGCCCCCTCACCCCCCTCTTTGTTTACTCAACCAATATTTATTGACAGAGAAGTGTTTGTCAGGTCATTGCTAAATACTAAGAACACAGCAATGTACAAAATCAGTCAAAGGAAGAGAACAACAGTTTATAGTCTCACACGGGAGACATACATTAAGCAGAAAAACCTAATAATAACTAATTACAATTATGAAGGAAAATGTGGGATGAAGAAAAAGTACAGGGTTTTAGAAAGAAGCTGTGCCATTATGACCCTTGTAGGTGAGAGAAATGAATTCTGCAAGAGGCACTTGTTTTTCTTGTGCTTTTGAGTTTTCACACATGAACACTATGTATCTCTTGCTTATCATATTTCTCACAACAATTTTCCAAGTTTTAAATGTCTAGTTAGGGCCCGGCAGGATGGCTCAGTGGTCTAAAGCGCCTGCTTAGGAAAGTTTAGGCAGCTGCAGGGACCGCGGTTCAATCCCCGGCACCATATGCTGCGCCAGCCTTGCCCTCAGGCAGGCTGAGCCGGCCAAAAAAAATAAATAAATAAACAAAGAAAAGTTTTGAAACAAGAAAAAGAAAATAAAAAAAAAATTCTTTAAAAAAATAAAAGTCTAGTTAAACCTCAAAATCACATGTTCTTAAAGATTACAGGCCGGATACTCATAGACTGTCCCCCAACTGAGTTTCTCTAGTATTTACTCATATTTACCAGGACACTGTATAACAGACAGTGTGTTGTGACCAGGACAGTGTCTGCCAGCTTGCATGGCTCCCTTTACACTGTCCAGGGCTCCATGGACTGAGTACTCACTTCCTTCAACTCCATCTGCACACCCCTGGCCACCTTACTACGAGGATGCACAAGCTCTCCACCTGCTCTGGGGTCTATGATCCACACAGCGACTCTCCTGGGCGTGGACAGCCTGCCCACCCAGCTTGCTCTAGCTTGTCCTATGGCTCTGCACACCACGTTCAGGCTCTGTGAAATCCCCTTTTCTCTGGGCTTGGGCTCAGGTCCTGGCAGTAGTGGCTTGGGGACTGAAAATTTCAGGAAGGGAGGATAAAGGAAGGGAAGAAAAAGCAAAGCTCCCTTTTAAAGCTCCATTCACTGTGGTACCTGCAGAGCCTGAGGACATCATCCCCCTTCCCCAGGACTGACTGGATGATTTGCAGATGTTGCAACTTTTGCAATGGTCAGCATAGTTGCCCTCTCCCTATAAAGCATTTTCTCAAGTCACCCTCACCCTCCCGGCCTGGTCTAGGCTGGTGGCAAGTCAGACCCAGAAGAACTGAAAGCTACAGGGTGTACACAGAGGACAAAGTTGACTGGATAGATTGGCTGTGACAAGGAGAGGGAAAAATCAAGAATGCTTATTTTGCACTTTAGCAATGGGTGAGGCTGCCAACCAAGATGGAGAACACTGTGAGAGAAGCATTTAGAGAAGAAGGAAATCAAGAAGCTTAGTTTGACTCCTAATGGAATTGATATACAAGAGGAGATGTTAAATAGACAAGTTGATGTAGATCTGTTAAATTTATGCTGATCTGATGATTTTTTTTTTCTTTTTGAGACAGGGGTCTCACTATGTAGTTCAGGCTGGTCTTGAACTCACTTCTGTAGCCTAGGCTGGTCTCAGACTGACACTAATCCTCCTGTGTCAGCCTCCTGAGTGTTGGGATTATTCGTGTGCAGCACCATGCCCACCTTATTTTGTTATTTTAACAAATTATATTACTTTAACAAGAAATAACAATGAGATAATTTTAAAACAAGCTGGTTCTTTAACTTAGTGATTTTTTTTGCTTTTACCTCTGTTAAAAGGTTAGGAGTTGGAGACGCGTTACAGTAAAAATATTTATGAAGGTACCTTTGACTGCAGGTGCATTGTTGCATGCTTGTACTCTGGGAGGCTGAGGCAGGTGGGTTGCTGTGAGCTTGAGGTCACCTAGGCTACATAGTGAGTGTGATATAACACTGAACTTTGTAATGAGACCTTCTTTCAGAAAGAAAGAAAGAAATAAAGAAAGAAAGAGGAAGGAAGGATGGAAGAAGGAAAGAAAGAAAGAAAGAGAAAAGGAAGGAAGGATGAAAGAAAGAGGAAGGATGGAAGAAAGAAAGAAAGAGAAAAGAAGGAAGGATGAAAGAAAGAGGAAGGATGGAAGAAGGAAAGAAAGAAGAAAGAAGAAAGAAAGAAAGAAAGGAAGAAAGAAAGAGAATAAAAAGAAAAGAAGGAAAGAAGGAAGGAAGAAAAATGAAGGATGGAAGCAAGAAAGAAAGAAGGAAAGAAGGAAGAAAGGAAGAAAGAAAGAAAGAGAAAAGAAGGAAGAAAGAAAGAAAAAGAAAAGGAAGGAAGGAAGGAAGGAAGGAAGAGGAAGGATGGAAGCAAGAAAGAAACAAACAGAGAAAGAAGCAAAGAAAGAAAGAAGAAAACAAAATTTAACTTACAGTTGCTTCTCAAGGTATACTGGAGAGTCAGCTGGGCAGACTAGAACATGTAATCACAGGAACCAAGTTCTAGGCCCATCTCAACCTAAAACAAGTAGTGTGTGTTTAAACAAGTCATCATCTAACCAAGTTTGTCTCAGTTTCCTCATTTATAAATAGAGATAATAGGGGCCTGGCGGGATGGCTCAGTGGTCTAGAGCGCCTGCTTGGGAAGGCTTGGGCAGCTTCAGGGACTGCAGTTCGATCCCTGGCACCACATGCTGCGCCAGCCCTGCCCTCGGGGTGGGCTGAGCCAGCCATAAAAATGAGTGAATAAACAGACAAAGGTTCTGAAACAAGAAAAATTAAATAAATTAAATTAAATTTAAAAAATAAATAGAGATAATAATATCTCACAAAGTTTTGGAAGGTTCAAAATAATTGTAGTTAAACTCCGCAAAAGCATTATACACATATCTCAACTGTAAACCACAGGTTGGAAAGGAGAAATGGCTCAAATTTCAACTGTGTGGCATTTCCTCTTTCAACACAATTTAAGAGTCAGGGTCACCAGGGCATAGGCCTGGAGGCAATACAAAATGGGCTGAGAAATCATAATTAGTAATTGATTAAATGTGTCTCACTGTAGATACACTTTTGGAAATGTTTGAGAATGCTCAACTGTACATCCCAAGGCACTGCGCTGTGCCAAGCCAAGAGGTTTCTCTGGGTGGAATGATGCAATCCAGGATGTGTCTCTTTGACCCCTCATCTACCTCTGCTCCCACGCTCATTCCTGCCCCCAGTGTCCCCTACCTGCACATCGAGAGCATATCTTACTCTTAAAAAATGTATGAGTGTAGAACAGCCCTGGGGCAGAAAGGGGCGGTGGAAAGGTAAACAGTCCTTCCTGCCAATTTCCTCTCCCCTTGCTTCTTGCCCAAATCAAGTCATGTTTCCACTTGGTTCCCCAGCCCCCAGCCACTTCCTTTCTACCAGGGAGCGTTACAGTTTCTTAAGGAAATCTCAAAGACTCACAAGCTTTCTAGATTCCAACCAAGTAAGCTTCATGGCATCTGTCTGGAAAATGTGCCAAATGGTGTGTGGAAGCAATTCCTTGCCAGAACACTGACAATCCAGCCTGATTGGTGCTGTCTTCTCTTTCTGCTATGAAGTTCAGTCTCGGTGACAGAAAAGAGAACTATGAAGATAAAAATGCATCATTGGCTTCATACTGAGCCCTTGTGGCTAATAATTCTTCTGTTTTTTGTCTTTTTGAGACAGGGTCTCGCTATTTAGTTGAGGCTGGCCTTGAGCTCAGTTTTGTAGTCCAGGCTGGTCTTGAACTAGCACCAATCCTCCTGCCTCAGCCTCCCAAGTGCTGGGATTACAGGCGTGAGCCACCACGCCCGGCATGGCTAATAATTCTTAAACAGAAGTTAAATAGTCCCGTGTGCCACATGCCACAGAAACCATGGTACAGTTCAGTGGTATCCGATACAGCTAGCCAGTGGAATCTACTTGGAGAGACTGTTAGAATGGCTCATTCAGTCAGGGTTCCCCAGGTAACACATTGTAGCATTCCCTTACACAGTTAAATGGAGACTTACCATTGGACCCAGCAATTCCATTACAAAGTATATCTAGCAAAACCTTACATGGTGAATATTTCGTTTTGCAAGATGATAAAACATTTCTAATTTTTTTTTTTTTTTGTCTTTTTGAGACAAGGTCTCGATATGCAGTTCAGGCTGGCCTCAAGCTCACTTTTTTAGCCAAGCTCACTTTTTTTAGCCCAGACTGGTCTTAAACTCACTCAGATCCTCCTGCCTCAGCCTACCAAGTGCTGGAATTACAGGGGTGCACCACCATGCCTGGCCTAATCAGTTTTAAGTAGATAAATAAGCAATGTCTTATAATTGAGTAGTGGATGAAACCAAATGTCACATGATCACAACTAAGACAATGGTTTCCTCTGTCCCCACGCTCAACCCACTCCCAGGACTATGAGTGTTCCTCTCCTCATAGCAAAAGATCACAGAGGAGCTCCCCTCTGCAGAGGCAGAGGAGAAAAAGGCAAAAAAGCAGAGAAATGCCTCACTTCAGTTGAGACTAGGTTGTGTAAAATGTGGGGGACAGTGCAAAATTTTGTAGAAAAAGACTACCTGAATAAGACTATAGCTATATTTATTGACAAGTTGATGTTACATTTCTGCAGAATCCTCAAAAGAAGGCAAAAGCAAACATCATTGGATTGGCTCCTTGTTAAATTTGCATCAAAAGAAAAAGATTTCATTAAGCCAATAGATAGCAGTGATTCCACTGGTGATAGTCAAAGTCACCCTACATAATAATAACTGCCCCTCACTCCAGCCAGGAAGATTCTCAAAGATAAGTGCAGGTTAACATGTTTATTTTTCTTTATATTTTTATTTTCTTCATTTCATGTTATGCTGAAGTATTGTAATCATTTTGTCTGTATTTAGGACAGGATCTACAGGGCTTCAATGTGTAGGTCAGACCTATAGTGATTTTCCTCTTTTTAAGGTTTCAAGATCTGGGATTAGAGATGCACACCACCACGCCCAATCTCAATCATGGGCTCAGTGAACACTGGGGGCGGGGCCGGCACAGCAGGCCCAAGGATTGAACCCTGGTCCTAGTGTCTACTTAAGTAGGTGCTTTAGACCACTGAGCTATTTGGCCTGCCCTTGTAATCACTTTTATAAGATTATTTCTGTGTTGTAGAATAAATTATCTTAGTCATGACTCTTTCTCAAGGAGAAATTTGCTTTGATAGATAAGTATTTTGTATATTTATAAGCACGTTTCTGAAAAAAATTGTGCTTACGAACTGAGGTGTGACTGTATAGCTAAAAGAATTAAAAATAAGTATTTTATCAAAAAGTTCGCAAGAGTGGGTAATTGTACCATTAGTAATAATAATCCAATATACATATATATATATATATATATATATATATATATATATGTATACATAAGGGTATTAGGATCGATATGCAGTTACTTTCTCTTAGTTCATTTGAGAAGAAAGGTTTGTACTAATATTGTTCAGATAAGATACCATGTCCCTCTGAATAACTACTACAAGGCAACAATATGCAATGTATTAATCATTCTAACTGTCCTACTAACCTGCTTTGAAACTATTTCATTGTTATTTCATCTTTTTTCTCATTAAAATGAATAAAAATAAAGAATAAAATTATTTTGTAATATTCAAGCAATAATAATAATAATAATAATAATCTATAATGGAAAGATCAAAAAATCTATCTGTGGATGAAAATATGACATATCTATATAATGGAATGTTATATGATCATCAAAAAGAATGCAATAGTGAAATATATTACAGCTTGAGTGAACCTTCAGAATATTATGTTAGGTGAAAGAATCCAGTGACCAAAGTCCACATACGATATGACTTCATTCATAAGAAAGTTCAGATTAATTAATAAATCTATAGATAAAAATAATTATTTGCTTAAGGGTCAGTATAAAAGGTAAGGAGTAGCATCGGTGCCACTTTTGTTTTTGAAGAGCTGAAATTTTTAAAAGCAACAGTGGCGATGGTGGCAGTTACCCTATGAATATATTACAGTCATTGAATTGTGCACTATAAATGGGTGAATTTCTGTACAAGGTGTGAATGGTACCTCCATAACTCTGTTTTTAAAAGAGAAGTCAATACTCCCTAGCTATTTGTTTGCTTGTGGTGCTATGGATAGAGCCCAGGGCCTCACACACTGGGCAAGAGCTCAAGCCCTAACCCCAAAGCCCTCCCCAAATGACTTTAATGTGCAGCTGAGTTTGGGAGTCAGTGGTGTGGCTGATGAAGAGCTGCTCTTGAAGTTACACAGGCTGGAATTTAATCAACAACTATATTTTGTTTTCTGAGTTTTGTTTTCCTCATGTGGGGAATAAGGAGAGTAATTCCTGTCTAGGAGGAGGATTTAGTGTGGGAAATAGATGTGTGTGGAGTCTGATGCTTTGCAAGCCAGCCATACCTCAGGAAGTTATCGCAACCAGTTTTCCTTCTCTGCCGGAAGGCTCCCAAGGCCAACGCTGGAAACATCCTTTGTCACTTCTGGCTGGGGAGAAGGTGCACTGAGGAGTGGAGACCGAGCCAAATGCGTTATCTAAATGTAGAACCAGTAAATAACCTTGGTGCTCATCCTAAGTGTTTGGCCACATCACAAAGCCCACACTCTTCCCATGGGTGAAACTGCAGCATCACCATTCACTAAGGGGATGGCATCGCTGAACTTTTGCCATTAAAGCTTCTGGAGGAGCAATACTGTCCTACAGTGACATCTCCCAGTGTGCCCTTGACTTTCATAGTGCAGTTGCTGTGAAATTCCACCACACCTGCCCCTGTAGTGCGCCCCTGCTGTCCTCTGGCCCGTGCCCACTTCCACTGCTGGCACCCTCGGTGAGCCTCTAGCATGTCTTGCGCAAGGACTACAACACCCTCAGCTGCTCTTCTCCTTCCCCTTGATGCAGCCAGAGCGATCTTGGGAGATGCTAATCTAATCACATCTCTGGAGTTCAAAGGGCTTCTGGTGGCTTTACAACCTTCCCATGGCTCCCCATAGCCTTTAAAGCTTAACCCCTGTCTAAGCCTCCAGCCTTATCTCTTGCTGCTCCCTGGCTCCAAACAACTTTTGAAGTTTTCCATTTCTCTCCGTCTGCGTCACACCTAGTCCAGTTTGCCACCGCCCTCACTGTGGGCTCGGGACCAGACTGCAAACAGCTTTCCCTGCTCTTCACCTTTCAAGGCACCTTCTCCGGAGCAGCCTACAGCACTCCTGGGCTTTACCCTGTTTTGGCTTCTGAGTCTCTCTAAAGATAAAATCAAACTTTGCAAGGCCATAATACATTGTAAGATTCTCCCAGCCCCCCACTCTTCCCCTTGGAGCATCCTCACTCCAAACATGGGAACTACTCTGGTTTTCCAAAGACATCATATTTTCCTTTTCCTGGACCTTTGCAAACAGTTTTGCCTCCTGGAATTTCCTGCCTCTGTCTTTGTATGTCCAGTCCCCACGTCCTTTAAAGCCTAGGTTAAGTGAACTTCGTTCATTAACTCTCCCCTGATAGCCCCCAGAGCCCTGCTCTCTGGCTTTTAGAGATCTGTGGTTGGTAGCTAGCTTGGGTTACTAGAGTGGGGAAGTAGCACAGGGGTTCTTGCTTGATGGATTCAATGTCTCAGATTGATGGGGTTACTGGCCATGTGTATAACCTATGGGTTTTAGGACAGCCAGACTGTTGTTGTCTTAAGGTGACTAAGCAGTGGCCTTTTCCCCCTCATGCTGACTCAGTGAATCTCCTTAAGCTGGAATAGAGAAGTAGTGCCCCCAGGAAGGCCACATAGGACCCTGAGTTGGGGGCTGAGGCTGTAGCTTAGTAGTACAGTGCTTGCGTACATATGCGAGGCCTTGCATTTTATCTTCAGCACTGCACAGACAAATACAAATATCAAGGGTAGCTTCCTTGTCATGCTTATGGTCTGCTTCCATAAGGTAAGCTGCTGCACTTCCTGGGACATGTAGAGAGCAATGCACAATAATGTAGGTGAGATGTCAAGCTAGATAGTGCAGAGGCTCACGGTGACTGTCCTCCACAAGCGTGTGAGCTCTGTATTTAGATTGCACAACACTGCTTTGTATACCTTCTAGTTTCAGATAAACAAACATATCAGAACCAGAGTTATTTGCCAAAGGATGTATTAGTTTCTAATGCCTCCATGGAAACCTTAATAAGAAACGGAAGCCCTTATACCTGTTTCTGTCAAGGAAAAAAACTTCACCACTGATGTGCACTCCTAATAAGACCAAAAAAAATATTCTTTCCTTCAGTAACAGATTAAGATGCACCTTGATTTGTTGGAAGGGCACCTGGAATTTACTCATATCTTTTGCAAAGCATGTTTGGATAAGAAGGCTTCATACTAGCTACAACCTCACTTGAGGGTGATGGTAGAACACACGACATCCTGTTCCCAATCCCCATCTTCAGACACATCCCCAGAGGCACAAGAACTAGAGATTTAGCTTTGATGACTCTTCAGTTTGGAATGTGGATTTGGGTTTTGGTTCTTTGTTTGCTTGTGTTTGAGACAGAGTCCCCAGTATATTGTCCAGGCTAAACCTAAACTCCTGGGCCCAAGAGATCCTACTACCCCAGCCACCTGGGTAATGGAGAATACAGGCATGTTCCACCATGCCTGGCTGGACTCAGGGTTGATGTATATTGGGAACCTGACATCCACCCTGCTTAGCTACAAGTAGTGACTACGTGTACTTTAAGCCTACACTCCATGCATGGATGGAAGTCAGAGGCCCATCGTTGGAGATAATCACGTAGATTCCTGCTGTGCCTACCCACCTGTCACTGTGGGGCTTCAAGTGGGTAGTTCGTACTTATTTGCCAAAGGCTATATTTGTGTCTAATGCCTCCATGGAAACCTTAAAAAGAAATGGAAGCCCGTATTCCCAATGCCCGCATCCCCAACTACCATCAGCCTGTTCTCCTGGAGGAAAATTCTCTGTATACTCCCCTTATCTACTCAACTGATCAGCTCCAAAAGTCTGCTAATGGTCTGCGTTGCATAGGTAAGGGGTTCAGGAGTGAGACATAGTCCTTTCCCGCTCATACCTCACTGTCCAGAAGAGGCACACACACACAAGCCACTTCCTGGGAGACTGGCAAAAAAGGAAAGAGAATTTCAAGGAGCAGAAGAAAGTCAGTGAGCAAGGACAAGACAGTGTGCAAGACAGGGACCCGGAAACCCTGGGGGACCCCAAGCAAAAGTGTATGGGCAGAGCATGGAGAAATAGGTTTGATGTTGCAGGGTTCTGTGGAAGTAGGGACTGGATGGAGTAGTGGCCAGGAGCCAGTTGCCATGCTATTTACATTTACAAAAGATCCCTCAGGCTCTTTTAAAGAAAAGATTAGAGTAGGCTAAGAGTGGAAGCAGGGAAATCTATTAAGAAATGTAACTATAGCAGGGCTGGTAGCATGGATGCATGATCCAGCATCCTGAAGGCTGAAGTAGGATAGATTTGAATATAGTCTAGGCATTTTAGTGACTTAGTGAGACCCTAGCTCGAAATAAATAAAACAAAAAAAAATGCTGGAGAAGCAGCTCGATGTGGAGGCCCTAGCACCTAAGTAAATAAACAGGAACTATCCAGTTATCCAAACGAGAAACTACATATTTTCTCCTCTCTCTACACTGTAACCACATAATCACATCAAGTTCTGTCAACTCCACACCCAAAGTTCTTTAATCACTTAAGTGTTTATTGAGCTCTTGTATGCATCCAGGCCTATTCTAGATGAAAAACAGTCTGTTTCTCTCCCAAGAAAAACTGACTGTTGTGAGTGTGTGTGTGTGTGGGGGGGGACAAATAAATAATTTTGAGAAAAATTGTAAGTATTTACTGGATACTATCCAAGATGGAATAGAGAAGATATCCTTCTTCCTGCAAGGGGAGAGGGAGAGAGGGAGGGAAGCACAGAGGGAGAGAAGAGAAGGAGGAAGAAGGACAGAGGGGG
>PVJA010017611.1:0-41401 GCA_004027025.1 Myocastor coypus | reverse complement strand
GGGTCCTGCCTCAGTACCCAGTGTGAGGCTTCAGGACTGACTGGGCAGTCCTAAGGCCCCGGGTCCTGCCTCAGTACCCAGTGTGAGGCTTCAGGACTGACTGGGCAGTCCTAAGGCCCAGGGTCCTGCCTCAGTACCCAGTGTGAGGCTTCAGGACTGACTGGGCAGTCCTAAGGCCCCGGGTCCTGCCTCAGTACCCAGTGTGAGGCTTCAGGACTGACTGCGCAGTCCTAAGGCCCCGGGTCCTGCCTCAGTACCCAGTGTGAGGCTACAGGACTGACTGCGCAGTCCTAAGGTGCTGGGTCCTGCCACACCCAGGCCGTCTGGGTGTGAGGAGTTGGCACTCCCAGCAAACGGCCCTGGATGCTGGCCGACGAGCAAGGCAGGCTGAGCGACCGCGCTCGAGGTCTGAAATAAAAATCCTCCAAGCCCAAGTCCTCATGGGGGAGAGATCGAAGGCCTTTGTTGCAGGAGCCTGGGGTGTCTCTGTGTGTGTCTGAAAGGGGTCCACAGAGGCTGCGGGGTCCTCAGCTGGGAGGCAGCCCCGGATCTAGCTAGACACTGACCCCTAAGGCGTGGGTCCTTGGATGCGTGCACCCCTTCAGTTCTAATGCACCTGCTTACTATTTACTGTTTCACAAACACCAAGAGGCACGAGGCCCACACAGGGCCTGACCGTTGAATTTGACTTGGTTCCTCGTCCAGTTCAGTTTGTAACCAGGGTCACGGGAAGAACTACTCTGCAAGCCAATGCGGCAGGGCAGGTCACTGGGAGTGGGACTTGGCGGCACGGGCTGCCATCCCAGCACTCCGGGAGGCTGAGGCAGGAGGACTGCGTGCTAGAACCCCACCTGGGCAACTCAGCAAGACCCTGTCTGAAAATATAAAAAAATAAAATGGACTGTAAATACAGATCGATGGAAAGGCCCTGGATCCAACCCCTGGCATGGAAAAGAAACAGATGCTACTGTGATCCAGTGAAGATCTGGCTTCATGCATCTGCTTCACCCCTGGCAAGGGAACTACTGTAAATTTCTGTCCGATGATCTCCTTTCTAAGGCTCCATAACAATGTTTGAGGATATTTAGTTCCTGACAGCTAGGTACATCACGTTCGGAGGGCAGCATCCGACAGCATCTTCAGGACAACGGCAGTGGGTCCGGTCTCGGCTGCACACCAAGGAGGAGCTCAGCTGCAGGCGCGTTGCAGTGGCCCAGGCTTCGGCGCCCTGCAGAACGCAGAGCAGCCTGCTTTCTGTCTTTCTGAAAGAAGCAAGTGACGTGGGTGGCAGCCTTGGGTGCAGTGCTATGGGACTCAGGACACGTAGACCCCTCTGTTGTGGTGAAGAGGGTCGAGGGGCACAACTGTGATGCCGGCAGTGGGGAGGCTGAGGCAGGAGGACCCCACATATGAGCCTGGCCTGGGCAACTTAGAGATGAGGAGATAGGGGCGCCTCGGGAGGACAGAGCCTCGACTCTGCCTCGGAGTCCCCGCACGCAGGGTCCCCTCCCTGGCCGCCCACAGGGCTGTTCATCTCACGCAGAGGAGTGCTGGTCCCAGCGGCCTCCACCGCTGGCCTCATCCCCTGAGCTTCACTCCCATGCATGTCGGCGGTGGCCTCAGGGACTTTCACTGCAGGCCACAGGTCGGGTGGCCGGCGAGTGCCCCTACCTGGATTCCCTCACCTTCCCCCTGCCAGGCAACTGTGGGCCCCCCTTACCTTGAAAATTCCACCCAAACGTCACCCAGGCTTTGAACTCTGTCCCTGCTCCTGTGCCTCCTGGGCATGGTGGGCCAAGCTTCCCCAGGGCTGTGGACTATGTGGACCCAGGAGGGCGGCAAGGGTACCTCTGAGTACCCAGTGGGAGCGAAGGATGGCAGTCATGATGGCGGCTTTGGGTTCGGAAGGCAGCAGAGCTCCTGAGCAGCCAAGCTGATGGCCGAACTCCCTGCACTGCTTCCCAGGGCCCGACCTCAGTTATCTCCCCAGAGCAAGGCTGGTGCCAGGACCCAGTCACTACTGCCACCTGGTGGCCAGATACCCTACTTGCATGTGGGGCTCCCATCCAATGGCACCATCATTCTGGTGTTGCTGTTCTTTGTATTTTGAGGGGTGCGAGCCCCAATTTTCTCCTACGTACAGGGAAGCACATGTAATTCCATAAGAAGGGCAAAGGATCTTCAGCCACGAGTTTGCTCCCCAGCCTCCTGCCGCAGTCTTGCCAGGCCTCATGTGGGGACTCTCGAGGGGCAGGCATGCACCTGCTCAGGACCCCCCCCTCCCCCGCTGTCACAAGCTGCCCAGGGGAGTGCACGCCCAGCTTGCCCATTCCAGGCTCAATCCAGCCTCGATTGCCCATGGGCCAAGATGGGAACAGATTAACAACACACGTGGCAGAGACAGCCAAGCCAGTTGGGGACCTACTCGTCCCCGTCCTTGGGTCTCCACAGTTGTGACAGTTGTGACAGCGGCCATCAGGTGTGGGCTGCTGCTTCTGGGAGCCCCAGTCAGCATCTCCCCATTGTTGCCCTCACGCCAGAAAGCAACGACTGTTCTCGAGCTGTTGGGTCCCGAAGCAGTGACCTTGCACCTGGGTGGCAGGGACAGAGCTCCCCTGTGAGCTGCGGCTGCCCTGCTGTTGGGGCAGGCTGTCCGGAGAGTGGCCAACAGGCAGTCCCTGTCATCTGTGCTGCCTCTGGGCCTCGGGATGTGTCTTTCCCGGAAGACTCTGCCACAGATGGCAGCGTTTGCCTTGTAACTCTGCTTCCTGTCCTCCTTGGCTGACCACGACCTGGTGGGGTGTGACGGCACCTGCTGTGCCGAGTGGGCCTTGCTGGGCCACACGGCATGCTTCCTCTGCCTCTGAATGGAAGCGAGGTTTTGCTGGGGACCGAGTCTGTCGTGTGTGGCAGATACACAGCGCTGGGACTTTCCTCACCTTAGTGGGAGGTGGGCCTCTTGGGCCACTCACAGCCAGGCTGAAGATGTGAGGGAGGAAGGAGGCATAGGAGCACTCGGGAGGGAGGGAGGGAGGTCCTACCTCGGCCCCCAGTGTGTTGCCCAGAGACTCAGAGGGCTTCTCTGCACCCTGCGTGGCAGGATTCTCCCATCCACCACCAGCTTATCCGTCCACCCATTTATCTATCCGTGCCCTGCCACCCACCCTCCCACCCACCCACCCAGCCAGCCATCTGCTTATGCAGCACAGCCACGGAGAACCTGCAGCCAAAGACTGCCTTGGCCAGGGATGACCAAAGTCCTCAAGAGACCACAGTTGGCCTGGAGGCCACCTGAGCTTCCTTATCGGGGGCAGGGATCACAGGGAAGGTCTGTAAGAGCTCGCCAGAGACCCCTGCAAGTGTGTGCATGCTGCATCTGCGGCTGGGACCCCAAGAAAAGGGAGGGCCCCAGAGGATCGCGTCCACCAAGGCCCAGGGCTGCAGCAGCCACTGTGAGGGAGTCACTGCTGGTAACAGGGCGTGGCCCCGGGCAGCGCACACGGCGGCTGTTTGCTCCCCTGGGAGGGGGATCGGGAGACACGCGCACATGTCCACACACACACTCACACTCAAACACGTGCAAGCGTGCATGTGAGCAGGGAGACAGACAGGGAGACATAAAGGAGAGGCAGAGGGGCAGCAGGCCCAAGGGACGAAGGAAGGGGAAGGGAGGGAGGGCAGGTCACAAACACAGCCCCAAATAGCAGGTGCGGCCTGTGGCCGGTGGGACTCGATCTGGGAACTGCTGTGCCATCGCTTGCTGCTGCTGACCCTGCAACAATACCGCAGCTCAGGCAAGGACAGGAACGCGCGGCCGGAAATGGGGAGCAGCACGGTGGCCCCCGGCTGTCTGCCCAGCCTACCCCCCTGGCTCCGGCCACTCCCCACAAGGAAGAAGCCGCAGCCGACCCCAGAAACACTTTCAGGAAGTGCGGTCACCTCTGGCCCAGCAGCGAATGGCTCCCGCAAGGAGGGGTGGGGGCACCTGGCCGCGGAGGGCTCCCAGCGTGTGCGGGGTGAGCTCGCTTCTGAGCGTAGGCGCCAGGCTCACCCACAGCGCTGTGCAGCGGTGCCCCCAACCACCCCTGGGCTTCTCCGAAACGTCGTTCTCCCAAACGCTAATGCTTATTTCCATCTCACCTCAGGGCCGCCGCCTGCTGCTCTCGTCCTTTCTGTCTCTCCTGGCGTCACTACCATAGGCGTTCCCACGAGGGGCTTGCGGGGTACATTTATCGACTGGTGACTGGCATATTTCACTTCGCACAGTGCCTGCAAGGCGCACTCACACTGTAGCATGCGTCAGAATTTCTCTCCTGTTTGGGACTGAGTAATATTCCATCATATGGATTTGCTATATTCTGTTTATCCACTCTTTTAGTGACAGATATGCGGAAAGTTTTCATGTTTGGACTACTGTGAATACTGCTCTAGGCCCAGGCGTGTACAAGTATCTCTTTAAAAATCCTTGCTAGCTCTTTGGGACCCACACCAGCACATGGCCTCCTGGTGCGCAGAGTGCTTCTCCGCTCAGTCTGTTTGGAGAGCTCTGGGCTCTTTCTGACAGCAGGGGCAGCAATTCACATTCTCTGTAGCAGGGTGAGAGGCCCCAGGGGCCCCTGGTCCGCACTGGTGTTTATCATCCTCTGTGTGGTAGCAGTGTCCTAACGGGATGACATGTCTTTATTTTATAGAATGCAAAATCAAGGCTTAGCCAATGCCAACAACCAGCTTAAGGTCACCCAGCTAACAACTGGCCCAGCCGGGAGCAGCACTCAGGCAGTCAGAGCCCCTAGGAGCTGGGCCGACCCTTTTCCCTCCGGTGGTGGTTCATATCCGCAGGCTGGCGCAGCCCCTCACTAAGGCCTGCAGCTGCGCACTGTTTTCCGCCGCCTGTGCCTGCCTGCGCCCGGTGGGAATGAAGCAGAGGATCTGAAACGGCTGCGTCTACAGTTGGTTTGGTCACAAACAAGTCCACAACCAGGCACAGATAAAGTCAGAAGGAGTCCCGCCCTTCGAGCAAAGGCTGAGGGACCCGGGCGTGGATAATTCTGGAGGCCACTGCAGAGCTGGGCTGTTGCTTCGCGGTGGTGCTTCCTGCTTTTGGTTGGGACACGAGATGGAAGTGCCAGGCCCTGCCAGGAAGTCTTCTCTCGTGGTTTTACTGGTCAGGGCTAATTTAGGAAGTGCTGGAAATCTTGTAGAAACCCCTTGGGAAATTTTTTACCTTGCTTCCCTGCATAAAGCACTCCACTCAGTCACAAAGCCTCAGAGCTGACATGTGGGGTCCCTGCTGCTGACCTGGGTGTGAGCCTTGGGTCTGCTCCCAGTGTGGCACTGCCTGGCAGGTGGCATCTTGGGGGACCCGGAGAAGTGTAGCCGGGTGCCCATCAGCTGGGTCTGAGCAGAGAGCTCCGTGGCAGAGCCTGGGTCTGGCATGCAGAGCCCCTCCCCTCCCAAAGCGACAGAAGCCAAAAGCGCAGGACGATTCATTTCTGGAAGGAAATGGGGGGGGGGTGTCGTCTGCTTAAGTCATGGAAATTTGGCTGAAGCACCCACGTGGATGCTCAGGCATCCTGAGACTCCCGCTCACACACACTGCTCCCCACCCTGCCTACGCCACCTACGGTGCCTGCTACTCTGCAGGTGACCGGGACTTGCCCTTAGGAGCCCGAGGCAGTGCTCCGCTGGCTTCCTGTATATAATGTTTCCCCCACAAAAAAACAGGAGGACAATGAGCAGCCCTGTGGGTATGGGTTTGAAACCAACCCTTCCTTGCTGGCTTGTTTCATAACCAGATCAAGGTGTTCGCCATGGCTCAGCCCCTGGCCTTGTTAGCTCCACAGGGAAGGGCAGACAAGGAAGGCTGTTAGCTCCATGCCTCAGGTCTGTTCTGCAGAGACACCCAGTGAGGCACGGCCTGGAGCAGGTGGCTGGCCCTCTTATCCTGGGGCATGAGGCCCTGACGACGCAGTTGCCCCGGCAGACACATTTCCCTCACAGTTTCTTCCTGGTGCTCCTTCTTTAAGGGTGGAAGATGGAGAGACAAATTTATAGTTCATGCTTTTCCTTCCTAAAACCAATTTCAAGACCCAAGGACCACGTGTGCCATGAAAGATTAATCTGATTCAATTCCTTTGAAAAATTAAGAAGGAAAACCTTTTAATAACTCCGGTGTTACCCTTTATCATGAAGACAGAAGCGTAACATGGCATCTTGGGTTTTTCATTCTACGTTTCAAATATGTCCTTAGCAGCTTGGAAATTATATGTCATGTTTTCAAACTCAATTTACATATCCAGCGGCATTTGGAGCTAGAAAAGCTAAAATCAAAACATTGCTTCCCACGGAAAAGTAGGTGTTTAAACCCAATGTTAGTCACGGCGATGGCTTTGGAGTCCAACGTCAGCCTCCTACCTGGTGAAGGGTGACTCACCAAGACTGAGAGGTGGCAGGCCGCTGAGCCAGAGAGAGGCTCTGATCCTGCGTCACACATACCCCATAATGTTGCTCCAACCTGCAGACTACTGGTTTCGGATGCAGGAGCTAGGATCCTCCTGAGGGAGGCGGTGGCATCTTTCAGCCCCTTCCAGGATTGGACGTATAGGCCTTTGCCCCTCTGGGTCAGGAATTAGGATCCTGGAGTTGTTTTCAAAGGTCATTCTGTTTCCAGAGTCTAAGTCAGTCACAGAAGTAAATTCTTTCTCTGTTCTTGGCAACAAAACGATTTGATGTTTTTAGTAGTTTGCTTTAAGCTAACATGACATGCAGTTGGTCATAGTGAGAGAGCTTTGCTTTGCCAGAAGCAGCCTATGCTTCTGCCCAGGTGACAGCAGCCACAAGAGGTCAATGGCCCCCATCTGGGCTCATGAAGGTTGGGATGGACTTAAGTGCTAGGAGGGGAGGGGGCCCACCGTGCCCTGGTGCTGTGTGGCGTACGGAGGGGGCCCACCATGCCCTGGTGCTGTGTGGCGTATGGAGGGGGCCCACCGTGCCCTGGTGTTGTGTGGCGTACGGAGGAGGTGACCCGAGGACCAGGCGGCAGCTGTCAGCTTTCCTTCACGTGTCAGCGTCGTCTTACACTGCCTTGGCCCTGAGGGGTGTGAGCACCGACCACGCAGGGACTCTGTGCTGCAGAGCTGTCAGGCCCAGCGGAGAGCTGACTGAACAGTCCCAAAAGCAGGGAGGCGATGAGAGCTGCTGCCCACATCGGGGGACCTGCGGAAACAGCCCCCCAAGCAGCCGAGGTGCCAAGAGGAAGGGCTGACCCGGTGCTGGTTCAGAAGCCCGGAAAGGCCCGGGGTTAGGGCTGGCTAGGCTGCACATATAAATGCACTCTGAACGTTCGAATGAGAGTTTGGAATTGACTGCAGTCAAAGACACTGCGTCTCTCACTTGCCTCAAATGTTTCCTCTCTCTCTTCGAGCACACTTGGCCCACGGGTCTTTTTTACTTTTACGCGTTTAGTACAGGGTCTGCAGAGTCTGACTGCACAGATCAGGCTGGGATCACAGGCACGCGCCGCCATGCTCAGTCTCAGTCACTGCGTCAGTGAGCCTCGGCATGGCACACGGGGATAGAACTCCAGTCTGCGTGTCTGCGTAAGCAGGTGCTTGAATCCACTGAGCTATCTGGCTGTCCCTAGCGCACGGGTCTAGCTGCTTCCTGCAGAAGCTCTGCCTCTTGCCCAGGGGTCTTTACAAGGTGACTCATAGCCTCATAAGAAGAGACCAAGGTGCAGACAAGTGGCAGGAAGAATCCGACACGTGGCACATGTGCACATGGAAGAACTCTATCACGGCACAAGGCTCCTTGCTGGCTGTCCCCTCCCCCACAGTCCTCCCTTGCTTGTAACACAGCTCTTGCACCGTTCTTGCCGCTTTCCGAAGCAGCCCTGCAATCCTCTTTCCTGTGTGTCTTGACTCGGTTTGACCAGAAACACAGCAAAGGCAGCAGCTGAGCGCCACTCAACAGGAAGGAAGGTGGCAGTAACCTGACGCCGTGTCCCCATCCACGTGTTCACCAGATCTGGCGCAGGGTGACTTCCAGTGCTTTCGCAGAGTCAAAATGACATGGGAGAGAAACACTGCGAGTCCAGGCAGGACATTGCAGCTGCCAGGACACACGCTGCTGAGACCCCCAGGGAAGAGGACCCCAGAGCTGCTGCAGAGAGGGGAGCAGGACGGGAGGAGCGTGTTGGGGGGGGCTTCGAGGTGAAGTGTCTTTTACTGCAAGAAAAATAAATTTAAATGTTCACCACAGTTTTCAAACGCACCTCCAGGAAGACCGCGGAAGGGTACAGGAAGAAGACGAGGCCCCCGGAGGAAGCAGCAGGCTCTGCCTCCCTCTGACCCTGCGCCCTCCGCACTGTGCAAGGATCACCGGCTCCACGTGGCCACCGAGTCGGGCCCACGGGGTTCGTCAGGGAGGCCCCTGCAGAGCAGCGCGCAAGGCACTGAAGGGCTCCTCGTGCCTCCGCCACCCTTCGCTGCGTGGTCTCACGCATGGGCAGCAGGCCAACATTTTAGGATCTCATGACCTTAAGGACAAAGACCCCCACTTGGTCCCGTAGCCGTACTTGGTCCTGGCCTGTTTCCCTCCCTGGTGGACACCGCAAAGCTCTCAACTGCTGTGGCCTGTGGTCACCAGCAGTCCCGGTCGTGTGCTCTGCCCACACCGCGGCTCAGCCACCCGCGCTGAGGATGCCCCACCCCTCCACCCAAAGGTCATGCATGCGCTTCTGTAATCCCACCTCTTTCCAGCATTAGTGCATTTATTTCCCTCATATTAGGATTGAACCCAGGGTCACAGGGCTACGCACCCAGCCCTCATTTATTTGTTATTGCAAAACAGAGTCTTGTTGTATCACTAAATTGCCCAGCCTGGGCTTGAGCTAGCGTTCCTCCTGTCTCAGCCTCCTAGGATTATGCAGTAAAAGGTCTGTTCCGCCACAGCAGTAACCACTCAGTCCCTAAAATTATATCCTGCCTATCTCTTCTGGGAAGGCCAACGGGTGGCAGAGCCTCGGGGTTCCCAGCTGCTGCCCTCTCTTTTGTTACCCCGCCCTTGGCTCGGAGCCTTGGATCTGGGGGGCGTTCTGTGCTCACGACCCAGTTCTGCTTCTCTCCCCGAAAAACCCAAGTCCGCTAGCTGCGGAGACGCTGCAGGATTTGCCACCATTCTGCCATCAAGTGGCTCGCAGAGCCTCGGCCTTAGGGACGGATCCACCGGTTGCGTGTCCAGCCGCCTTTCTTCTGCCCAGAGAAACAGTCGCAGGTCGCAAGATCCACCCTTTTAGGCTGAGCGCTTTGATGTTTCAAGGTCGTCCGCAGAGCTTCGCAGCCCTCAACACGATCTGCGCGTGACGCCTTTCCATCACGGCCCAGTCTCGGCTCTGCGCGGCAGCGCCCAACTCCACCCCTTCAGGGTCCTTCCGCCCCCATCCCACGTGGAGGCCCTCGCGCGTGAAACGTGACCACCGTCATCATCTGGCTTGGGCGCTCTCCGCGATGCTGGTGGGGGCTCCCCCCTGCCTCGCCAGGGCTCGGTGCCTGGCTGCTTTTCCCTCCACGTTGTGCTCCATGGCGCGGACACACCACATTTGGCTTGTTTGTTCACTGCTGACCTACATTAGGAACGTGCTCCTCTTTTAGACATTGTGAAAAACACCACCACGAGCTGCCCCGGGCGGCTTTGCGGGCCGAGTCTTCACGTCACTGGGCTTGGTACCTCAAGGGCAGTTTCGGGTTGGCCGGCAGCGCTGGGTTTGCTCCCCAGTGGGGGAGCAGCGTGAGCATGGTGCCCTGCGGCGTTTCCACCTCACATTCCCAAGAGCAGCGTGTGAGGTCCCTACTTCTCTCCCTGCTGCCCGCCCACCTTGCCTGGGTTATGGAAATGCTCATCCTCAACCCAGCCATGCTTCCTACACCCCTGGGGTTAAATCGTCTCAGTGAGGAAAAGCAACGCGGTCCGCTATGCTGACTTGCGCTCGCTCTCACACAGCCGTGCAGTCTAGAGTTCGCTTAGGCGACTCAAGGGGCCTCTTTGGGGTCTGGAACCTGAATGGTGCTGGGCTGAGGGATGGCGGGGTTTTTGTAGTTGTGGGTGAAGGGAGAGGAGAGCTTGTTCTTGGGGAGTCTGGAGTGTGAGGCTGAGGGACCAGAGGGGGACAGCACAGGTTTGCTGAGCACAGACACCCACACACTCCCTGTCCCCTGAGACCGGGGCTGGCACAAGGCCAGCACGTCATCGCAGTGGGTTACTACGGCTGTTTCAACAGCAGGAGCACTGGGTCCTCCATGCCACCCCTGTTCCGCTGGTTCCACCTCCTGGCCCTGACTTCAGTATCCGTCATCTGTGTCAGCACTGACTTTCTCTCTGTCCTGGCCTGTGCTTGTCTCTCAGCCTGACTTTGTGGGTGACTCCACCCGACAGAGGAAGAGGGTGGCCCTCCGGGTTTATGCTCCCAGGACCGCACTGGAACGCACCATGCCCATGAAGGACACAGAGGGCTCACACCAAAATTCTGTGCCTCGAGCCCACAGGCGGAAGCAGCTGAATGAACCACAGAACTGATGGGGGTCCCGTCTCCACTAAAGACCTGAGTGGCAGGGTGACGGTGCCCAGGGACCAGAAACCAGATGACCAGAGCTGTCTCCACCCACATGGGTGTTTCTGAGACCCTCACCAGGGTGAGAGCCCAAAAGTTATGGGGGAGATTATGAAGTGCTACGGTTGTGTGCACTTGTGCCCCTAAAGCTGCGGGCAGTCACGGGTTCACGGTTCTTCTAGAGGTTGTGATTCATTCAAACGCCAAGGCTGGGATTCTGGCTCTGAGTACTGCTGGAATTATGGGTGTGAGCCTTATACCCACCCTGGGGTGGGTCAAGAGGCAAGAGGCTGGCCTCTGCTGTTGCTGCTACCCCTCCTTTTGGCTCTGCCGCTGCCGTGAGCTGCTGCCCTCTGCTGTGTGCCGCACGCTGCCCTGGAGCCAGCTGGGTGTGGACTGAAACCTCCGCTAACGGCGAGCCACACAATCCTTTCCTTCCTTCATTGTGGATGTTGGGTATTTTGTCCCAGCAATGAGAGAACAGTAACTGAGACTGGATGTGAAGACCGGATGCGCCAGGCCGGGAA
The DNA here is from genome assembly GCA_004027025.1 of Myocastor coypus. Classification (NCBI taxonomy): domain Eukaryota; kingdom Metazoa; phylum Chordata; class Mammalia; order Rodentia; family Myocastoridae; genus Myocastor; species Myocastor coypus. Next base: position 30,268 of record PVJA010017611.1, on the reverse strand, counting down.
GCGGGAGCTGTTCTGCCGGGGCTTGGCAGGGTTTCCACAGTGTCTAACCATTGTACTTACTTAATTTCACCACAACTTTGTGAGACAAAAATTCACCTTGGAAGAGATCTCTGTGGTAACGAGAAGTCGTTTAAGCAAGGCCTTTGCAGTGCAGAAGGACAAAACAGCCGCTTCCCCTTCTCCCTGCTTTCACTTTCCAAAGACTTAGTTGCCCCTGGTTAGCTGTGGTCTAAAAATATTAAATGAAAAATCCTGGGAACAGCCGATTCATGCTTGGGATTGCCCACGGTCCTGAGGAGGGTGACGAGCTCTCAGGCTGTCCTACGCTGTCCGGGCCAGCGCGCCCTGCCTGTGCGTATGGCCTCCCCGTCCTCCCGTAAGTCACTCAGTCTGAGACTCCTTGCCAGTGCACCTGCTCAGACAGCTCCTCCCTGAGGGCCTTATTTTCCTTATCCATGGCCCCAAAGCTCAGGAGTAGCCACGGTAGGAATTTGGCTCTGCCAATGAGAAGCTGTGGAGCGCTCTGCTTAGGTGCAAAGGTAAAAGTCTCTATTGAACAAAGAGAGAGGAAACCCTGTGTGCAGAGGGCCGCGGCGAGGGCAGACCTTCTATCCACGACACTGTGAAGATGGGGGCTTGGCACACGGAGCCAGCCGCGCGCTCGCTGTCCCTCGGCTGGAGCTACGGGCAAGGCCCAAGGTAGGTAGGTGGGTGGGCGTGGTGGGTGGGCAGGAGTGTTGTGATCCCAGGGGCCAGTGACTGGGGTGCCGCTGTGACCTTGACTGGCCAAATTTATGGCACAACAGGTGCGAGTTCCTCTGCTGGGCCGAACCCTTTGCCAGCAGACGGTGGGTGAAGCACCACGGCTGATCCGATGCCCCCTCTATGGACAAGGAGACTGCAAGGGGGAGCCCTTGACCCAGCACACCCAGCAGGGAGCTGCGGGCCTTCCTGCCAGCAAGAGCGGGGAGCCAGGCGAATTCGAGGGGTGCAAGCGGACAGTGTGCAGCCCCTGCTATTAGAAGGGGTCACGTGCAGGTATTCACAATTTTTAAAATTCTAGTAGGTAAGAGGTTTTGCTTCTTCAAACATAATGGACCACTGCCATTTCCAACCTAGGCGTAAATGGAAAGCAATTAGCCCTGAGTTTTCCACATCATGTGAAGACATTCTCTGAGTTCTCAAAATGTCAGCGCTACCTAACGTGCCTGTGTCTCTTCCTGAGGGTCTGTGGGTGGATGAGGCGAGGACTCAGATTCCTCCTCTTCCTTGGGTCTCCTGAGCGCCTGCCCAGCTGTCTGAATCCAGCCTGGGCTCCAGGTGTTGTCCTGAGCCTGTGCTGAGCCTCCTGTCACAGCTGTGACCTTTTCTTCTATCAAGAGACAGCAAGGCAAAGCCCGCCATCCAGACCTCACGTTGATGATCACAGATTTTATTGTCTGAAGTCAGGGCAAAATAGCATTGCTGCTCACCCCGTGCAGCTGATCACGCCGGAAAGACGTGTGAAGCTCAATGAGACGCGAAGCAGGCTCCTCTCTGCCCACATTACTGACTGCTTGGAAATAGTTTGTCAAATTGTATTTGTGGCAAGACAGATTCAAACAGCAGCTTCGAATTACCCACCTGGAACTATATTGGAAATGGGAGACGTCAGGACCGAAAGAATAATAAAGGGTCAATTAAGGCTCCAGGGAAGACAGGAGAAAAGACAGAGTCAGAAAGAACTTGTAAAAGAACTGCATTTTTTTTTTATTGCTATTTTTAAAATAGAATCAAGGCGAAAAGAATGCAGAGAGAGAAGGTGGCCCCAGCGACGCGTGCTTAAATTAAACTCGAGGTGCACAAAGCGACAAGATCATATTTATCATCGGCGTGGTCGTCATGGTGGTCCCATTTTACTGAGTGATGATAAATTAATAACACTGATTATGTTATTAATTTAGCAGCATCGTGGACCTGGGGTGCTAAGTGTTCCCCCTGTCAGTGATAGAAATGGAATTTGTGTCTGTGCCTTCTGATCCCTGAGGGTGCCATCTCCCTCACATTGCTGCTGCTGCTAAGGGGTGGAGATGCTTTGGCTCAAGCGCTGGTCCACCTCGCTGTAGCAGAGGCATTTGTAGGATACCACCCCTCACCCTGGCAGGCGGCTGCAGACAGGTGCTGTCCTTATCTGAGAAGAGCTGGGGCAGGAGGATGGGGCCCCTGGTACCGGAGGAGCAGGTGAGGCCAAGCCAAAGGCAACAGAGGGGGAGGGTGGGAGCAGCAGGGGTCAGGACCCCCGCAGCTCCTGGAGTGGGGCGATTCATGCCCCACTGGAAGGGCTACCCCAGGCAGCACAGAGCTGTAGGGAGACTTGTTCTGTCCCTTTGGATAGGGCCAGAGCTCAGTCTCCAAATTGCAGTGGCAGCAGGCCAACTAGAGCAGGGGTGGACAGAGAGGCCCCGCAGGAGGAAGGGGGAATGCTTCTGAGCCAGCAGGATTCCAGAGAGCAGCGGGGAGGCAGGACCTGAGCTGCACAGGGACAGGAGAAGGCATTTTATACATGATGAGTGGGCTCTTAGCAGAACAGCCAAGGGTCCGTAACAAAGCCCACCCTGGTTCGGGTCCGCTCGACGTCTCCTCCTCTGTGTCAAGTTCTCTGTGAGGCCTCCATCGAGGTGTGGTGAGGGGTGGCTCAGCGGAGTCTCTGCTTGTGGTTTTCAGCCCAAGGAGACAGCGCAGAGCCTCAGCACGCTTTGAGGCGGCACCTCGGGCACTACAGCATGAAGAATGCCCTCTCCAAGATGGCGACGTCCTCCTCACCCCACATACCTCCAGGATAACTGAGATTGTGTGGGAAATCCCGGGAGCGTTTTCCAAACCAGGCCAGCAACACCCTTGGGTGCCTGTGTAGGGACCCCGGCCGATCCCATCAGTGCCGGGCTCCGAGCTTATGCACGCCACTGCACTGGACCTCACAGGACTCCAGGGGTGAATGGTGACCCAAAACTCTTGCTTCCAAGGAGGCAACTAAGGACCCACCAAGGACGTGACTTTTGAATTAGTGAACACAAGTCTGATTTAGATGATTTAGACTTAGCCTTAGATATCACAAGTTTAGATACCACCATCTTTTGTATATCAAACCTTGGTCTCCTACCTGAGTGCCTACTACATGTTACATACCTGGGCAGCTGTCCAAGAGCCCTGGCCACAGGAAAAGTCACTTTAGTCTGATTTAAAATAATAATCCCAGGGCTTTGCGAGGCTTAGTGTGGTACTCAGCCAGCAAGTCCTGCTGTAAAGCCTGCGGGGAGGGCGTTCACCTTACTTGTGGGGAGACAGAGCAATAGAAGACACTGGGGGAGATTAGCTGCCAAGGGGAAGTGATTTGTTCAGGCATCATAATGGGGTGCCACCGTTAGAAACCCCAGCAAGGGCTCTCGTCCAGTCTGGCAGTGCAGGCTTCTAGGAGCACGGGAGAAGGTGGAGCCGAGGCAGGAAGTGAGCTGTCCTGGGACTCTCTGGGATGGTGCTGATCCCGTGACTGCAGGTTCCGTGCTCACCACCTGGTCACCTCCCAAGGCCCCACTTTTGTGCCTTTTATTTGCACCCTGGGGACTTGGGCTCTAAGTACAGGCGTTTGGGGAACCCAGCAAACCATGCACAGCATTCAGCGTGCGTCCACTTGGGAAGTTCAGCGAAGCAGAGTCCTGTCCAATAGGATAAGTCACGTACTCTAACAGGCATAAGTTGTTAGTTCATAATGACAGATTAATGGGACATGAACGGAACTAGGAGATTAGTAAAACCAGCTGATTGTCCTGGATGGTCCTTACACTTGGCCAGGAAGGAGCTGCGTGCACAGAGCCCACAAGGGGCCCGGTGGGCAGGAGGAGGCCCGTGGAACGAAGACGAGGGATCCCACCGGGCCCTGTGACCTCCGGGCTGGCTCCAGGACCCGCTGAGGCTGGTGACCCGGTCTCTGTGTCTCTCTGCAGTGCTGAGATTGAACACAAGGCCTCACACATGCTGGGTTACCAGGGAATCTTGGGAAGTCTCTGGTCGTGACAAGCCATTAGGCAGCTGCGCACAATTCTTCTCAGGACTCAGAATGGCGCTTGTCTCCCCCCAGCAGTGTGCAGAGACCTTGTGTATTTGTCTCTTCAGGAAGTGATCATTCTCCAAATTACTACAGAGCCACAATCAGGAGGCATAGCCGCTGATATTCCTGTTGCTCTTTCAAGACAAGATATTATAGAAGCCGGCTTGATTATTATTATGAATCTTTAGAATAGAATCAAGAACTTTTTTTTTAAAAAAAACTCTCTTACTCAACACCATGGCATTTGAATAATTTTAAAGCTACCAAACAGAATTTATTTAGGCTAGTTTAAAGGCTAATTGATATAATTTCAATTTCAAATGGAAAGACTCTACTTACAATGCATTGTCATTCATCTTAATGGGTGTTAATGTTGAAACGTAATTGCCACGCTGAATAAAAGCATCGTTAACCCCGTTATTGCTGATCAACGTACAGAGATGTTCCAATAAAGATGCTTGTCCACTAGGACTGGACTAGCAGCATGATCCGGTATCTCCCATGATGGCGAGGGGCTTTAGTCGGAAGAGGGGGTGCCTGAGTACTCTTACAGGTAGCCTTTGGACATTGAGGAAATCAGACAATACGTGCAGCTCCTAACTTAGTACCTGGAGTGCCCTCCAAGTACTAAATAAGTGGCTCACTGGACAGTAGGCTGGGATATGTACCGCTGCAAGCCGTTATCCTTATTTTCTTATCCCAAGCTTCTTGGGGGTTCTTGGCAGATGTGGACTACACGCTAAGCTTTAGGAAAAGCGCCTCGCCCAAAACATTAATGGTGGCCATCAGCAGGTCGAGTGTTCTGTCCAGGGCAGGGACTCAGCAGAATCTTTGTTTTATGCTAAATACTTAAACATAGTTCCACACAGGACACCGAGGCTCCACGACTTTAAAGAAAAAGTCTGCACTCATAGGTGAGGTGCCCGTTCCATGGCAGAACTCAGATGTCACCCACGATGCCACCGGAAACTGCGGGTGACACTGTCACAAGTCACATGGAAAGGTCTCCTGGACCGGAGGGTGATCGCTCTACTGGCCAAAGTTCATGGGTGCCTGAGAGCCTCAGCTAAGAAAAGCGAGTCGAGCCTGTGTGCTGCGACGGAACCGCTGCCCCTTTTCAGTTCCCTTCGCCTCAGGCACCGCCGACAACCAGCCGAAGCCCACTGCCGTGGCCATTTCCTGAGCAGGTTGTCCCTGGCGCTTCCTCATAGCTGTTGAGCACTGCTCAGCCCACCTCTGCCAGCGCCTGTGGGAAAAACGCCTCGCGTAGTCCCGCGTGCCGGCCCTGCAGGGCTTGCCTCTCCAGGCGGGCCTTCTGGAGGGTCGTGAACGGAGAAGTGTTGGATTTGGCACCCAACACTGTCACCCTGGACACTGCAATTCCCCCAGCTGTGCGGGGCATTGGAGGCCTGTGTATGAGCCTCTGAAAGCTCGGCTTGGCTTCCGTGGTCATTCCACCAACATTTACCGAGGGGGTGTTCAGAGCTGGGACACTGAGCTCAGGGTGGATGCCACAGAAGGAGCCACGTTCTCGCCTGAAGTCTGTGGTTTAGTGTAGAAATCCAGGTGTAACTGCACAGTAGTGCAAGATTGGCACTGTAATGACAGCTGGCGAGTGTGGTGTGCCTGGCACTGTGCCCAGCACTGGACACGCACCCTCGCAGGCTCCATGGTGCACCCCAAGAGGGTACCACCCTTCCTGCCACATTTCATATGGCTGAACCTGCCATACAGAGAGGCAAGACTGCTTCGGGGGCACGACCTGGCCCTAGGGGGATGAGGCGAGGCTGGGACCTGACCTGCTGCCTGTGAGCCGCAGAGACCCAGCACTCCATGATGGGTGTGCAGTGGCTCCACGCTCCACATCCGCAACTGAGAGGGGGGCTGTGGCTTCTCACAGCTGGAGCAAGAGCTTGCCCAGAGGGCATGGGGACCCGGAAACTCCAGCTGGAGCAGCAGTGTGCGCCTGGCCGGAGGAGGCTCAGGTCCTCCCGCGCTGTGGGAAGCCCCTGCGGTGTCTCTCGAGTCAAGTTCCTTGTGAGGATGGGGCAACAAGGCACCTGGGAAGGGAAGTGGTGGGGCTGCTGTGGGCACATAGCAGTGGGGACCCAGGGAACGCAGAGCCAGCAGACCTGTGCTGTGGGTGACGGGGACCCTCCGGGAAGGTGCAGCCCCCAGCAGAGCTGCAGTGTGGCTGGGCTGTAGATAAGCTGGGGTGTGCAGCGCAGTAGACAGCCGTGGGGGGCCAGTCAGTCCCGGCGAGGATGGACCTCACAGTGTCGCTAATAGTTGGACTCAGGCATGAGACGCCATTTGTATGTGTGTGTGTGTGTGTGTTTTAGGAGAAAAAATATAACAATAAGAGAGTTTCCAAGCAGCCTGTAGGAGCCACGGCCTACTGTTGTCTGCGTACAGCCATTCAGCCCATGATGTTAGGTGTGGTATCTCGTCCCAACAATGTTGGCACAAACAGTTTTTAACGAACTGAGAGAAGCGAGCCGCACTGCTCTCGCGCATGCGTATGTCTCTCTCTTTTACCCTCCCTTCCTTTCCCTGCTCCCGCATCACAGGGAGCGACTGTCATTCCTTCCGGACAGTTCCTTCCCATTTTCCAGTATCCGTTATGCTTTCTGGGCCTCACCTACTCATCCAGTTTTGCACTTTAGTCGGACAATCTGGTGCTTACACATGCAGGTCTGCTCTATTTCACTGGTGAGCGTGGTCTCTAGCTACGTCCACTTACCTAGAAAAGTCTGCAGCTTAATCATTCTTTATGGCTGAGTAGTATTCCATTATAAAAAGCATCAGATCTTCTTTATCCATTCTTCAGGTGGTGGGTGTCCAAGATTCAGGTATGACAAGCTGTGCCGCTGCAAACGTCACTGTGGTATTATTATGGGTTATGTCTCGTTGTCCCTCGAAAGGCTCATGCAATCATGGGCCCGGGACTTTTGAGCTTGAGACTTGACTCATGATCCACTGGGATTATGTGTTTTAGTACTGGTGAGATTATGGGTCTGAGTACTTCTGGGATTATGGGTGTGCCCTAAGGCCGACAGGCTGAGGCAGAGAGCCTGAATGTAATATAAAGAGAGACAGAGAAGCAGACTCGTGCTGTTGTGCTCTGCTCTCCTGGTTGGCTGGTTGCCTCTGTCTCCACATTGTTGCTGTTCCGCTGCCATGAACTGCTGCTCTCTGCCACGTGCCTCTCTGCCTAAGAGCTGGCCGAGTATGGACTGAAACCTCCAGTAACTGTGAGTTTACCTTTGCTTCCTCCATGTTGGGTGTTGGGAATTTGCCCCAGCAACGAGAGAAGAGTAACTAAGGCAGGTATGATGTTTGTAATTCTTGTGAGAAGATGCCCTTGAAGGGGATAGCTGGGTCAAATGGAACCTCTAACCTTGGTTTTTTTGAGGAATCTCCATATTAATTTCCTTAGTGGCTGTGCCGGTCTGTGCTCGCACCCACAGTTTTGTTTCTCAGATGTAAACGTGGTCCACAGCTGGCTGCTCACCTGTGGGCAAGGGTAGGGATGGAAGGCCTCTGTCTGCGTGGTGGGTGATGGGGAGGCCTGGGGGCGAAGGCAGCTTCCAGAATGTGCTCCAGCCCTTGGTTCTAGATAGAATCTAGGGGAGCTTCCCATTTTAAAAGGGAGACAATGGTTTACATTTCTAATCAATGAAAAATAGTATGACTGATTAGACATAGGTACTGTCATCCACAGAGGAAGACACAAGGAAGCTTGAAGAATGAACTTCCCGTGATGGAAGGACAGGTTCACCTCTAGGGCACTGCTTTAGTTAGTCTGCTCTTGTTGCGGGGACAAATACCGTACACTCAGAATGAGGGAAGGAAAGGCTTACTCAGCTCAGAGTTGCTGGAAGTTTCAGTCCATACTCAGCTGGCCCCCAGGCAGAGTGGCACATGGCAGAGGGCAGCAGTTCATGGTGGTGGCCAAGGGCAGAGAGCAAGGGGGAGCGGCAGCAGCGGGGGCGGCGGCTACAGACAGCGAGTCTGTCTCCCTTATGTTGCACTCAGGCTGCCCGACCTGGCTGGGTCCAGCACTCACACCCATGATCCCAGCGGGTCCTGAGCAAAGCACAGAGTCCAGAGGCCCACCCATGACTGCCTGAGGCTTTGAGGGGACAACTGGACAAAAGCCCTAACATGCAGTGTGGTGCGCCAGGGGCGGGTGTCACCCAGCATGGCTGCAGATAAAGGCGACATTTGCCAGTGCTGCCCTTTCGGGGCCAAACCGATTAAACTCTGATTTTCCATTTCTGGAGACACTGCTGAAAGCCGATGGGGTGCAGCCTGAGCCCTCCAAGAACCTGGCCCGTGAGCCTCAGGCCTTGCAAAGTCCTCGGGCCGTGGTCAGCCGCTGCGGAGCCATTCACGAAACAGCGGGAGCCACTCATTCACTCCCTGGTCACTTCCTGGTTTTCCACACCTGGTCCGTGCCCAGGGCTCGAGCCGGAGTGGCGGATAGAACATGACAGCAGGCCTCGCCCCCCAGTAGGCTTACATTCTCAGAGGTGGTCGTTCATATGGTAGCTGGCATGGAGGAGGGAGCGCTTCCTCACGGGTTCAGGGACGGTCTCCGGTTAGCTCCTGCTCGGAGCCTCTCAGGGCGCCTGGGCTCCAGAATCCCTAAAGCCTCGCCCTGGGAGACTCGGCACAGTTTTCTGCATACTCAGAAGCTTCAGTGGCAAAAGCTGACCAGGCTCACTGTATGTTTCAGGAGGTGCTGGGTGGGGACAGGGAGGCAGGCTCGGGTGCCAGCTGTGGTTTTTCTCTCCGGCTCACCCACCAGCCTTCTGGGGCACCCGTGACATCACAGTGACAACTCCGGAGCCTCCTGTGATACCTTCCTGAGCCTAAAGGAGACTTTCCAGCATTCTGAGGCTCCGTGCAGAGCTGCCCACGCGCCCCTGCCCTACCTCCTAGGTATGCCCCGGGCCATCCCTGCTCTGAGCTGCAGGCCGAAGGAGAAGCAGTCGTGGCTACAGGGCAGACAGACACCCTCGTCTGACCCTGCTCAGATCTCTGCAGATTCCTAAGGCAAGGTCACAATAGAAACCTAGCGGAAGGTTAAAACCAAATCACTCTTTGAGGCAACCGACAGATCACTGTGAACTGCACTGCAAATCCTCCCCGTTGATTAGAGTAAATTCAGTGCCACCAGGCTTGCCGCTTCCAGAAGACACTGCCGCTGCCCTGTGCTGCTCAGCAGAAAGGCAGGTGCGTGAAAACCCCGGCGTGTCGCGCCCCACCCAGATTCACACGTGTTCCGTACTCCCCACTCCCCGCACCACGTGGCTTCTGGCTCTGTCCTGTAGTCAGAATGATCCTGAAGGGGAAGCTTGGGAATCGGTCAGCGCTCTGAGGCAGCCAGCATGGGGCGACCAATCACCCGCAGGAGAGAGAACACCAGAGCTTTGGCAGAAAGGGCACAGAGGATGGGATGGGGCATTCGTGCCAACAGGTCCTTTATTAAAACGATTTTTTATTTTTAATTTTTTAAAACTTTAAAAAAATTTATGTTATGGGCAGCTCAGACTGCCCTGGGGGTGGGGTTGGTGCAGCATGTGGTGCCGGGGACCGAACTGTGGTCCTTGCGGTTGCCTAAGCTTTCCTAAGCAGGTGCTTTAGACCACTGAGCTATCTCACTGGCCCCAATATAATACTTTTTTTTTTTTTTTTAAAGTAAACACTAGCCATTTAGGAATCATCCCACGTACATAATCCAGCTTTTCCCGCAATTAGGGAACTTGGTGAGGAAGCCAAGACTCAGGCCGCACTCTGGCAGTTTGACGGTTAACCTGCAGTGGCCCCTGGGTCTCAGCATTTCCATAGGAGCAGAAGTGAGGAGCCCATGCTGGGAAGAGCCTGCCCCTAGGAAAGAGGAAGCTGGGCCTGGGCTCCTGTGGTTGGTGGGGCTGGGGCGGGAGGGGCGTGCGGGAGGCAGCTGGGAAAGAGCCCCTGGGATGGGTGGACCCACCTCGTGTGTGCACAGAGAAAGAGAGATCTGGGAGCCCGGATGCGTCGCGTGGGTTTGTGGGTCTGCACATCTCTGTGGAGATATGTTCAGCAGAGCACCGGCATAGAGAGACATCGAGCCGACATGTCCAATGCCTCTAGCATCCTCCGTGTGGGTTCTGGAGGGTTCTCCGCAGGTGGCAGATGTCCATACTGTCTGTGGACCATGGCCACCTGGCTGTTGAAGTGGTCAAATATATCACCAGGTCTTGACTAGCAGTGACTTCAGGTATCACCGTGCTTGGCCATGGTGGATTTCCATGAGGTAGAGATGCAGCTAGGTGTGTGTGTGTGTGTGTGTGTGTGTGTGTGTGAGTGTGTGTATGTATGTGTGTGTATGCACGGTTCTCAAGCAGCACTGACTGATGAGTAGATGAGATCAAGAATTCCATGTCAGCCTCCTGGGTTCAAATCCCAGCTCAGCCCCTTGATGACCCTTGGCCCCTGAGTATGGACCTCAACCTCCGCACACTTCAGTTTTCTACAAGTGAAAGACGCAGTGCTAATGGTGTCGTTTATGTCCACGGGTTAGGTGAGTCCAGGTAGCTGAGGCACTCAGGACCGTGCCCGGCAAAGTCTGAAGCTGTCAGTCACTGCCTGTGAGGGCAGCGGAACGCTGAACCGGAGTCTCAACCCTCAGGAATATTGATTTGCACAGTGACTATCAGAGATAAAATGGTGTGGTATGGGTGGCATCCCCATAACCCGGTCTGGCGCGTACCTCTTGATTTCCTTAGACTTAGACCTTTCATATCGCTGGCATCTACACTTCCTTTTCCTTCTGAGCCACTTAAAGACCCACCACAGCAAGGGTATTGCATTATGTTCAAGATGCCAGATCCCTGGGCAGGTACTACCTGGGACTAAGGACATCCAGGAAGGCAGACCATCCTGAGCCTGGGTGGGATGACAAGCTTGCCTTTGCATTTGCAGTGGTGCTGGCTCGCCTGAGGGCTGGAGTGGCCCTACCCTGCAGAGGCTTCCACGGTCCCCACGCCCTCACCAGAACTCGGCAACAGATGGGAATGTGTACCTTGCAGACGCCCAAGAGGGTGAGGTCGACCAGGTGGCCCACGACCACCACAGACCCCAGCTTCCGCAGCGGAGGACGGGGAATTCTAAATGAGGACCCTTGGGCAATCCCCCGGCTCTTTCCCAAACGGTCACAGGGCCTGCCGTGGGCACAGGACAGTGCTGGCTTGTCCTGAAAGGAAATGTGACTGGGGAGAGGCGCTGGATAAAGGGAACTTCTGGGCTGGCTGTGTCCAGAAATTTCCTGTTGAGCGTTTCACTTCACGTTTAGGAAAGGATTGAGGAACTCCTGGGATCCAGTTCACAGAGGCTTAGAACGCAATGGGAACCGTTGCTCCCCTCTGTGCTCAGGGCCTCCTGGATGCCTCGCTGCGCAGGGGGCAGAGAAGTCCTGGGCTCTCCTCTCCCCGGGCCTCCGGCTTTCCAGCAGCCCTGGGTACATTGTTCACATGGCTTTTGCACCTCCAAGTTAAACAACAGAAAACAGGAGAACACCACAAGTGGTTGTCGCTTTGTGTACACACACACACACACACACACACACACGCACACACATACACAGAGCCGTGTCTTTGCAAGACCTGCTAGAACTCCCCACCACCCTGAGCTCCCTCAATGTTTTTTGTTTCTATTCACATGTGTACCAAGAGCCTTGCCCCGGGCCAGACTAATGGGCATTAAAAAATCAGAAGCAAAACTGGCCAGGGCTGTTACCCTGAGACTTAAAGCAGGCGGAAGAGAATACCTGCTTTGCAAAGAGGGCTCCGCCTCACCACGGCTCTGAAGGCTTTAAAGAGCAGTTTTTGGAAGATCAAAGTCAGGTAGAAAGGGTGCGGGTCTTTCCGTTTCATGGATCCTTAACCCATATTTAATGCAGACTCTGGATTTTAGACACAGCAAGTGTGCTCGTAATTATTTCAAACAGTTAAAAAAGCTAGTTAATGATGTTCAACATAAGTAATCATGTTAAATAGTAAAATTTAATTTCTTAAAAACTTAAATCCCCATATCTTCTGGGATGTATTGTAGTGGGGGATGTCTGAGTAAATTAAATCCTCTCCGGCACACTAAAGCATCAATTTCCTTATGGTAATTATCTGCTAGATTGGATCTGTCAGAGGCCGGGAAGCAAGCCTGACATTATACCCTCTTTACAAAAAATGATTACAAAAAATTAAGACGAATGAGGAAAATTAAGGCCGTGGCTGGTAAGCCGCTATAAAGCTCTCACAGACCCTTCCACAGAAGATACCATTGTAGCGAGGGGAAGCTTTTAATGAGTAGCGCATAATCGGCCGAAGTCCATTAAAAGCGCGGCAGAAGTAACCGATCGCAGAGATAAGGGGCCAGAAACGATTTTCCGCCGAGGAGAAGCAATTTATTACACACAAAAACGCATTTCTGACGGAAATGTCTGGATGGACGGGGAACTCGGCAAAGGTGACAGGATTTATTTCCTGGAAAGTTTGAAGGAAAAGCGTAAAGCACAAGGTTCGAAGCGGGCTGCATTCCATCTCTCAGGGCCCTGCGAGGCGGTCGGGTAGAGCCCGCCCAGGTCAGCCCCAGCGAGCGGCAGGCCTGGGGTGCCCCGTGCCCCGTGCCCCGTGCCCCGTCTGGATGCCGCGGACGCTAATTTGGACAGATGTATCCTTCATGTCAGTGCCGGGCCTTGGCTGACGGCTGCATGGATAGCGGAATTGTTAATCTGCTGCTGTTGGAGCCAGCCGGGTTTGAAAGCACTGCGAAGTATAATTTCACGGCTATCAGGCCCGGCACATTAGTGTAATTAACTCCCAGGGACAGAAAAAACAAAGTCCCCACGGAAAAGTGAGGAAAGCCACCACAGCTCTGGCCGCATCTCAGGGGCGAAGGGTGCTGGGGATGGCCGCCCAGGCCCTCCCTGGTGGGGCCCTGCGTCTCCCGCCTGCTGCCCCTGGAGTCCTGCTGTGGCTAGCCCCCATGACTGTGCTTTGTGGCAGGAGTGTCACTTTCAAGGACTTTCTCCTGTTTGTAGGGCCTGCAGAGATCTTCTGTTCCTCTATGCCTCAGTTGCCTGATCTGTAAAATGGGACCGTTGATGCCATCGCGCCACTGTGGGGGTTGCAGAGCCCTGGCAGATGCAATCTCGTCTACCACATGATGGCAGCTTTGCCTTCTCCAACAGCCGCACCCTCCGGTCCGTCGTCCGTGATCTTGCAAGGGCAGGGCATGTGCTTGGGCTTCCACGGAATTCCCAGCGGCTCCTGCAGTGGCTGGAAGACAGAGGTGCTTGGAAGGGTGTCCACCTGCTGGTTCACACTGGCAATCCCAGCCCGCAGGAGGCTGAGGCAGCAGGAATGAGAGTTAGAGACCAGCCCAGGGATCCTAGTGACTTTGTTCAGACCGTGTCTTGAGGCAAAAATAAAGATCCAGACATCAAACCTCAGGATTGAAAAAAAAAAAAAGTGCAGCGGTGGATGGTCAGGCCGGCATCTCTGGCCCAGGCTGTGGGGAGTGAGCAGCCTGCAGACGGCCGCCTCGGGCACTTGAGCCCTGCCCGGATGGAGCTCCTGCCGTGCAGTGTTTGCTCCGCTGACCAGGGGGTGCAGGCGCCCCTCCTTGGTGACTCTCAGCAGCCACAGTGTCAGGGCCGGGCGGCTGGGTTGGTGCCTGCAGCCGGCCCACTGCCCACTGTGGTTCCCAGCCCTGGCCCTGGAGCCCTCCTGCTCCTCTGTCCGCAGGCCCCGCCTGAGCCTCGCTCTTCCGGTCTGCTCCAGTCCCCCCAGCAGGAGCGGGCACCCTCTCCTCGCAGACCCCCGTGCAGCATGCCTGCGTTTCCACACCTACACGCTCCACGCCACACCACCTTCATCTGCAAGCGCGCGGTCATTCCTACAATTTTGACTTTATTTTTGCCTGAAAGTAATGTTTCGGTCATCTTCCTGTCAGTGGGCTCCACCTGTTTGCCTTCAGCCAACAGTATATTGAAAATATTCCAGAAGTATTGCATCCTGAATGTGCATAGGCTTTTGTTCTTGTTATAATTCCCTAAAAAATAGTATGGCAGCTATTTGCACAGCATTTCCACCGTGTTTGGTGTTAGAAGTAACTGAGGGGGCGACTGAGAGTTCCGGAGGGGGTATGTGGGTTTACGTGCAGACGTGGCAACCTTCTCTATAAGGACCATTCACCCACTAATTTTGTTATCCACTAGGGGTGCTGGAAGGAACTGCCCTGGATCCCAAGCAATGACTGTTTAGGGTGGAAGGTGACGGATGAAGGGACACATCCTGGGGGCTGAACACTTGTGTCTCGTGCTCAAGGTAAAGTGCTCTGCTGCAGCTCTGCCGCGCTCAGGGGAGATGAACGGCTTCCTTTAGGTTTTGTTTATATTTACACAAAAGCCCTGATGGGATGGCGCCTCCAGCTAATTGGTGTGACTCTGCCGCCCCCGGGAGCCAGCAGCTGAGGACACAGGGCACAGTTTCTTTCTTCTCTTTAGGTCTGCATTGGCCTGGAAGCCCAGCCTGGCACTGCTGGTACCCAAGGGAATAGAGTCTTACTTATTGGTGACTATTAAAGGGCGTGAAGCGCCCTTCTAGCCGCCTAATTGAGCACTTCTCTTGCCCCTGCAAACAGAGGAGCCGGCGCCCTGCGGGTGCCTTTCGTCCCTGCCCTCCTCACCCGGGACCCCAGGCCTGAGGCTGGAAGCAGAGCGTTATTTGGCTCACATTTTCAGGCCCTGCCAGCTGGCTCTGGGGCAGCAGGAATAGTAGGGCGGAAGGGAGCGGGGGAGAACCTGCCCACCTCATGGTGGGCATGGCAGATGAGGCTCACCCTGCAGATCACGCTTTCCCCTCCTCAGAGCAGACCCCAGCTCTGTGACTCAAGAAGCCTGCCCAGCAGAGCAGCACCCTGGGATCCGGCCCCCTCCCCAAACCCACCTCTGACTGTGGGAGCCTTTTTGGGGACACAGTAGGTCTCAGCCGTATCACGAGGCTTCTCCTTTCTTCCTTTCGCCAATCTTAATTATTTTTCACAGTATAAGTTTTGTGTTTAATGGTGGCAAAATATGCCATAAAATCTTGTCATCTTGGCCATTTCAAAGCGCCGAACGCTGACAACTGTGCGCCCACCAGCACCGTCCAGCTCTGGAGATTGTGCCTCTTCCTCAGCCGACACTTCGCGCTCATCAGACACTAGTTCCTCATTCTGCTCTAGAGTATCTGATTGGGTTTTCGTGCTACTTTGTATGAGGAGGAACACAGCGCCTGTCCTTCTGTACTTGACGCTTGTCGCTCAGCACAGTGTCCACAGGCTTCCAGCTTGCTGCCCAGGTGGAGATTTTCTTCATCTGTAATGCTGAATCGTGCTACTCTCTTGGCACCACTGCGATTGTTTACTTGCTCACCTGTCTATGGGCGCTGGGCTGCATGCACTGTTAGGGTTTATATGTAGATGTACGCTGAAGGCCTCATGTGCCCAGATGTTGGGATTTGGGGAGGTGACTGAATCATGGGGGTGCCATATAACTCACTGTGTTTATAGGAGGTGCGGTCTGGTCAGAAAAAGTTCACTGTAGGCATGACATGGGAGAAGTTACTGTGGAGATGACCTGGAAGAAGTTCACTGTGGCGATGTTATGCAGGAAGTTCACTGTGGGGATGACCTGCAGGAAGTTCACTGTGGGCACGACCTAGAAGAAGTTCACTGTGGGCATGACCTGGAAGTAGTTCGCTTAGGGGTGAAGTCCTCCACTATGGCTCTGTCAACAAATAAGCAGGGAGCAGATGAGGTAGGCTCCCATCAACTTACAGCAGGGTGTCGCCCTGAGGAGCATCATCAATTAAAAATGAGATTTGCATATACCTTGCATCCCTCTAACCTGCAGCCATTATCCTTGGCAACCCAGGGAGCACTGGGTCCTCAGGTGGACAGCGATCTGTAGGGCCTCTGCCTCGGTTTGCCCCAGAGGCTCACCATGCAGCTAGCAGCCCAGGAGAAGACCCAATTCCAAGTACACCTTCCACTGTATGAAAGCTTCTTTCACACTATCATACTATCAAATCTTGTCGTACTCTCTGGGGTTGGCAATTCTCTGCACACCGAATCATAATCACAGTTATCTATTGCCACAGACTAAATGTCTATACTGCCCAAATCAGCGTGCTAACAGTTGTGACATCCTAGGTGACTGTATTAAGAAGGCAGGGATTTGGGAGGTGAACAGGATTCATATCTTTGCATAAGAGGCCACAGAGAGCTCTTCTTTGTCTTCTGTCATGCAAGGATGCAGTCAGAAGGAGATGCCAGAGCCAGGCAGAGAGCCCTCAGCAGACTCCAGATCAGTCTGTATCTTGACCTTGGGCCTCCTGGCCCCCAGAGCTGTGGGAATAAATGCCTGGCCTTGAGAAGCTGCGTGCCTTAAGGTAATTTGTTCCTCGAGCCTGAATAAACTCGGGTAGTTGTAACCCTAACAAGCAAGTGAAGCAGCTGACAAGGAGTGCTGTTGTCACCGGCAGCATCCTGTGCCCGCGGCCCGAGAGTGACTGAGAAATCCCAGGCCGACTTCTCTGTCACCTCGACTCCTGCAGTTCCTTGGAGGCCACTAACAAAAAGTTGTTGATGTGTTATACCATTGTAGAAGCGTATGGTGTCAGACCAAGGGTTTTGGCCTAAGCAATTATAGACATTTGCCCAAGCTGTAACCATTTAATTGGCTGAAATAAAATGCCTTTCTGGGTGGCTATGCACAGAATTTCTCCATAAGTAAGAGCAAAAGCTTCAAAACATATTCAGGAAGGAGCTGGGATGTGAAGAAGAGACCTTTGGGCTGACCAAATAGCTCAGCGGATTAAAGCACCTGCAAACAGGCACAGGGGCTGGGGGTTTGATCGCTGGGCCTGCCCTGCTGGCCCTGCTCCTAGGGCGTTGGGAGGTTGAAAACAGGTGGACCAATACAAGTCCAGTCTAGTAGGGAGACCCTGAACACCCTGTAGACCCTTCCCTAAAAAAAAAAAAAATAATAAAAATAATTAGATAAATAAATAAATAATTGGAAGAGATCTTGCCTGTGACACAAGATCAAGGTAATAGGTTTCCAGCCAAGGACAGGCGAAAGCTGTCCCCTGGAGATGGAGTAACAGGATTTCCCATCCTCCTACTGGGGAGCCCAGAGTGCCGGGATGGACAGGACCCAGTCATGCAAACTAAACCAAAGCGAAACAGCAGAGAACAGCTTCGTGTCAAAGGAATATGGAAAACTACGGTTGCGTTTCCCGACCTGAGGCAGCCCACGACGTGGAGATGGGTAAAGGAACGTCAGTGACAGCCGGTGGTCTTCTAGCCTGAGGCAGGAATCAAGTCTGGTATCGCCACAGGAAGAGAAGATGGTGGCAGAAGAGGGACATGTTGACTCTCGATCCGTCTGTCCTTCCCATGACCACCTCTCCTGTCACTCTCAGGAAGGTAGAGTCCAAGTCCTTTCCTTCAGAGAGAGCTCGGCCACAACCAGCTGCCTAAGTGCCCAGCCTGCTGCCCTGATGGGCACGCTCTCTGGGCAGCTCCGACCAGGTGCCCTCTGCTCCAGGCCCACAAGCAGCTGTTCCCCCTTCCGCACGAAAGCCTCTTGCCATCCGTGCGTGGCCATCACGCAGAATGCGGCATGCTAAGGGCTCATGTGTGCCTGGCTTTGGCGTGCACTGCGTCGTCTCCCCGGGCATAGCAGGCATCTCATAAACGTCCACTAAAGCCGCTGAAGGATGGCGGTGGAGGGTTTGAAATTTCCCCCTCATTTTCACCACCTTAGGACCTCCATTAGGTAAGGCGCAGATGGAGCCACTTCACGTCTCTCTTCTATGTGCACCTCAATTTTCTTTTTCCAGCCTGGGTTGATTTCCTGACATCTTCTGGGCGATTTCTCTACCCCGTGAGAGCAGCTTTATAGGACAAACAGGGCATATAGATAAAGATTATGAAACAGTAAGGAGAGAGCAATAAAGAGGACAGGGCTCGAGTCAATCGTCACCCCAGGGGCTGCGAACGCTCCGCACACATCTGATCTGCCACCGACCTTTCAGCGGAGAAGGGTGAGGGAAAGGCTCCATCTGGAGGACTGTTCTGCGAGGTGTGCTGCGAGCCCAGCACTGCTGTGACGGGGCTGGGACCAGGCAGCAGGACGAGGAAGGGCTGCGCGGATGGAGCTGGGAGGTCATGAGATGGCCGGGGGCTGGCCGGGAACCGGGGGCCCCGCGGCATTCTTATTCATTGTTTTGTTTTTATGGCCTGCTCAGCCTGCCCCGGGGGGTGAAGCTGGCGCAGCCTGCAGTGCTGGCACTGAACCGCAGTCTACAAGGTTGCCCAAGCTTTCCTAAGCAGGCGCGTTAGACCGCTGAACCATCTGGCTGGCCGCTGAGGTATTATTCTCCGCAGCGCTCATTCTCTAATGTTTATCCAGGGCCTCCGAGGCGCCTGGAACTTGTGTGCGGTCCCCTGTTCAGAGGCCTTGCAGCCCTGCAACCCCGCATCTTCTCAGCAAGGACAGAGCAGCGCTAAAAAGTCAGGGTCCTTCCTCGTCTCTTAGTGGGCGCCAGGGTCAGCCCTCGGTCAGGTGAGCTGGGCTGGACACGGCTGCTTTCCCAGGCCCGCTCTGACGATATATCGTGTGGATTTGAAAGTCTTAGAAAGTTAGAGACCGAGGGCAGGAGCAACTGAGTAGGACATCTAACTGTGGGCAGAATCCCTAAGCCAAGGCTAAGGAAACACTCCCCCACCCCTCCTGCTATGGGGACTTGATTCCTGCGCTTGCGCACTGAGGGTCTGCATACAGCGCTACCTTGGCCTCGGCTGGGCTCAAACTTGTGATTGTCCTGTCTCAGACTCCCCAGGTGCTAGGACTTCAGGTCTGCACCAAATAATCCTTGTGTCCCATGTTTGGGGGCAAGGAGCACTTACGGTCAGCCCACTGAGGCTGGGGCTCCTCAGACGCGGACTGCGGACCGGCTCCTCCCCACTTCCTGGCCCCTCCTCCCTGCTCCCCTGCACTCCTCCCTGGCCCGAAGTGCTTAGGAGCACCTCACCCCGCGGCAGACCTGCAGGGCCCCAGAGGAGGGGGTGTGGCCCCGAAGAACTGCCCGGCTTGTCCACTGGAAGTCCATCCCTGTGTCCCTGAGCTGCTGGGCCAGTGCTGACAGCGACTTAGGCTTTCCGTTGGCCTCCCAGTGGCCTCTGAGAAACTCAGCCAGGGTGCAGCAACCACCCGGCTCTGGCACACCCCTCCCCCAGCTCTGGGTCACCTGCTGGCTCCTTGACTTGAAGCCATGCCCTGGTGCTTGGGGGGTGTGGCCACGACCAGTGTCCCTTATTCTCCTTGGGGCATCTCGGGGCCCCCACAGCTACGGCAGCCCCTTGCCCAGCCCGTGTGTGGCTTTGCTTCAGAGAGGCCTGTTTGTCCTGGCAGCGGTGCGGAGGAGTCATTCATGGTGAGACACAGGCCACTGGTTTTCTGCAATTTCCATCACCACACTTTAACTTGTGCTGAAAGCTGAGCCTCTTGGCTGTCTTGCTTCAGTTGCATATTAAGATTTCTGTGACCTTTACTACGAGGTGGTTGAGATGCATGCTTTTAAGCAGCAAAAGCGGAGAGCCAACAGCCTGGGGTGCGCACTTCTGACCCTGGTTTGATGAGCAAAGTAGGGCAGGTAGGTCTTTTCTGAAAGCACCAGCATGGTGTGACAAGAACAGAGAAAGTTCCACTCAACGGAGGAGCACATGTGCACCTGGGTTCCAGGGTCTTTCGAACATAAGTGTAAGGATAGCTTTGGACAGACTATGGTACTCTACTCAGTGTCTTAGTTTCACATTTGATTATTTGTGTTACTTGAGATCAAACCCAAGGTTACTTGACTACTGGGCTACTTCCTAAGCCATGTTTATTTATTTATGTTGAGGTAGGCTCTAAGTTGCCCAGTCTGCACACCGACCTGGGATCGTCCTGCTTCAGCCTCCCTCCACGTTAGGGTTCCCAGCATGCACCACTGTCCCTCGCTTCAGTTCCATACTATGTGCTGCATAATTGGTGTGATTTTTAAAGGATTGCAGACCCGGTCAGCATGTAAGTGGGGAAGAGAAGGGAGGGGAGGGGAGGGAAGGGAAGAGAGACAGAGGCTCCCTGTCTGGAGGACATGCCCGCTCCAACGTGGCTGTGAGCACGCCGCCCCTCCGCTGGTCTTCATGCCTGGTCTCCATCAATCCTACCCGGATGTAGACTTGGTTTTGCATCTGGGAACCTGTTCCCTGGGGCTCCTGAAAACTGAGCGCTTTCTTCCACACTGCGTCTGAGAACGGCTACTCATTTCCCTTGCCTCTTTTTGGATTGGGCCTTTTATTAAGGGGTGTGTGCCCTACTTTGTAACTCTGTCTCAGTTACTCTTCTCTCGTTGCTGGGACAAATACCCGAGACTCAAAATGAAGGAAGGAAAGGTTTATTTAGCTCACAGTTCGTGGAGGTTTCAAGTCCATATTTGGCTGGCTCCAAGGCTGAGAGGAACAGAGCAGAGAGCATCCAGTTCATGGCGGCGGAACAGCAACAAAATGGTGGCAGAGGCAGCCAATCAATCAGGGCAGCAGAGCAATAGCTACAGCTCGAGTCTGTCTCTCTGTATATTACATTCAGGCTCTCCGCCTTAGCCCCCGCCTTAGGCGACACCCATAATCCCAGAAGTACTTCAGCCCATAATCCCATCAGTACTAAAACCCATAATCCCAGGGATCATGGATCAAGTCTCAAACTCTAGAAGTCCCCGCCCAATGACTCCATGAGGCTTTGGGGGAACAACTAGACATAAACCACAACAGAGTCCTTTGTATACTCCAGATATTAGTCCTCTGTCTGAGCAATAGCTGGAGAGCTCCCTCCACCCATGCCATAGGTTCTGTTCTTATTTGGTCGGTTGCTTCTGTCACTGGGCAGAAGGTTTCCAGCTTGATGCGATCCCATTTGTTGATTGTCAGCGCTACTTCCTGTGTGACGGGCTCTGTTCAACAAGTCCTTACCTTCACCTAGGACTGCAAGAGTTGTACTGAGTTCCTCCTCCTCCAACAGGGGTGTTCCTCTTGCAATATTTAGCTCTTTGAGTCATTTTAATTTTGGTGTAGTACAGAGTGAGCGATGTGGGTCTAGATTCGATCTTCTGCATGTGGAAGGCCAGTTTTGCAGTATTGCTTTTTTATTATTAATTTTAAGGAAAAGAAGTAGCAACGAGAGAGCTTCACAAGAGGTTAGTAGGACAGGTCCAGCCATGAATACGTTGCTTATTGTAGTCTTCACAGTATTTGTTCAGAGTCCAAGATGCAGGCCTGATACCTTGTGTAAACACTCTTAGTACAAATCTTTCCTCTCATTGAACTAAGAGAAAGTAGCTGTATGTAGAGTCCCACCAGCGACACTCATCAAAGAGGCTGTCTTCCTGCCACTGTGTGCTCTTAACCTCTCAGTGAAATAGTCTGATGTGCTTGAGGCTGCTTCTGCATCGGGGCTGCAGGGCAAAAGGAATCACACTGCTGCTGCGAATGTCAGCCGTACGGTCACTGCGGAGACTGCTCGAAGAACCAGACCTAGAAATTCCATTTGACCCGGCTGCTCTGCGTATCTTCCCAGGAGGACGGAAGGCGTCCTCTTACAGTGATGCCGATGAGGCTGTGCCTATAGCAGCGTGATGCACAGTAGCCCAATCTTGGAAATGGCTCATGGATTCACCAGCCAACGAGTGGATTAAAAATTACACTGCTTATCCACAGTGGAGTACTGCTGTGCCCCGAGGAAGGGTCAACTCGAGCAATGTGCATGAAACTGGATGTGCCTCAGGGCCAGACATCACGTGAAATAAATCAGGTACGTGGCTTAAGTCTTGCGTGATTTCTGTTATGCCAGAAATTCAAATTGCGTCCGGTAGGATGGGTCAGTGGTCTAAAGTGCCTGCTTAGGAAAGCTGGGGTGGCTGCAGGAACCGCAGTTTGATCCCTGGCACCACATGCTGTGCAAGCCCTGCCCTCAGGACAGGCTGAGCCGGCCATCAAAATAAATAAACAAAAGTTCTGAAACAGAAATTCAAATTGCGGATAAAGAGCAAAGTGAAGGATGAGTAAGGGGTGCTCGGAGCTAGAGCTGTCCCGAACGGGAGTTGGGGGTGTGCGACCCACGAGGCGCACTCTGGCCGAGGGTCGCTCCGCACTCCACAGGCGGGAGCCACGCGTGCCTGCTGCTACTGTCTTAATGAATTCAGTCAACCAGCCAATCAGCCCAGAGATACAAGAGACAGAGGCCTGGCCTGACTTGCCCAGTGA
Source organism: Myocastor coypus (assembly GCA_004027025.1). Taxonomy (NCBI): domain Eukaryota; kingdom Metazoa; phylum Chordata; class Mammalia; order Rodentia; family Myocastoridae; genus Myocastor; species Myocastor coypus. The sequence goes on along the minus strand of PVJA010017611.1, from coordinate 7,791 downwards.
GAGTCGGACGCTCCTCTAGCGTGCCTTTGCCCCTGTTAAAGTTCATTGAAAATATCTGCCAGTTGCAGCTGCGTGTAGGGTACATGTGAGCACCGAGCCATCTCAAGCCCTCGAGGGCCTTGGAAGCCCTGCCATGGTGCCTGGGCGTACCTACCTTTACCTCCTCTGCTCACTGGGGGCATTGCTGGCTGCAGTGGGCGCAGCTGCACAGATCTCCCTTACCACCTTGCCGTCCCTGCCCCTCGACGTCCCTGGTCTCCCTGACTTCTGTCTTGGGTGCATTGAGCCCGCCTATAGCTCAGCAGTCCCCAGGGAGCGGCTGGCACCACGAGGGCCTCAGACCCTCTAAAGCCCATGGCATTGGTTGGGCACAGTCTGCAGTGCTGCCCTGACCCTCTGCCCAACCTCCAGGCTGGGCACCACCCTCATGGGCCGTGCCCTCTGCTCCTCTCCTTGCTGGGCCCCACAAGGAACAACCAAATCTCTCTTATCTTCTATCTTTTGGCTTTGCTCACAGAAGACAATGAAAATGACCTCCTGGGGCTGGAAAAGTAGATGCTCACCTAGCACACTTAGCAATCTGTGGAACTAGAATGGAGGAGCTCTCCTGGAAGCTATGGGGTAACCAGCGGAGTTGGGGCTGGCAGACTCAGTGGCCCCAGACCACTTCCAACACCTGCCTCTCGCAGCAAGGAGCAGGAACTTCCCTGACCATGTGAGGATACAGGAGCTTCCCTGGCAATGGCGACTGCCAGGAGGTTTCAAGCTGACTATCATGGAAGAGTCAAAAACAAGAGCACTGAATAAAACCAAATGCTGTTCAAGAAGAACAGAGAAAGATTTTTCTGACACAAAGCACTAAAAACTATGGTACCCAGCCCGGAACTTGTAATTCCTTGTAGTTTATTTAAAATGCAAATGCTCATGGTAGCTGGCGAAGTGTTCCCCCTAATTCCATGAATTCTCATTTTCAGAAAGAGCATAATTTTGAGTAAACCAACTTTTTGGGGGAGTGGCTTGGCCTACCCAGAGGGCGGGGCTGGCACAGCATGTGGTGCTGGGGACCCAGCCTTGGTGCCCTGCGTCTGCCTAAGCTTGCCTAAGCGAGCACTTGAGACGGTTGAACTATCTCTGCAGCCCCAACCAATCACTCACTCAGTTAAAGCCCAGACCAACTGGTTGCACTTGCCTGGCTACAGGGACAGTGGGAAGCTGGTGACTGTGACCCTCTTAGTGGCCATGGGTACTGCGTAGTGATTCTTTATCCCGTGTCCTGCCTGCTCTCAGACCTGCCTGCTGTACAGAGCCTGTGCACCCCGAGTCAGCCAGCAGGCTCCCTGCCATCTTGGGCTGTGAGGTGCAGCTGCTCCCTTGCCTCTGGATGAGGCGGGTCATCACCACATGCTGCCCGGTGTGTGAGACTCAGGGCCACCTCTGAGGAGAGCGTTCAGAGTTGGGGCCAGAGGCTGCTTGCGCATTTCGGCAGGAGACAGCTCCTTCACCTGCTAGGAGTCTCCCAGGGCAGGCAGCTGCCCCTGGTCCGGGCTGGCAGCGGAGCCCCGGCTGGCCCCCCCGTGTGCTTCCTAATCTCCTCGGGTGACCAGAAGACTGATGTGAAATGCCACGGCTCAAGTAGATCTTTCCTTTGGTTTCTCTGAAATTTTTCATTTTGTTAGTACACACCCACAGTACATGACGCTCACATGTTTTTGGAGTGGAGGGTGCCAGTGCGGGGACACAAGGCACCTGGGGCTTTCCCCTCCCTCAGCCTCTGCGGCTCAATCCCCTCCCATGCGAGGAAGATCCAGCACACCTTTCAGGTCTCTCTCCTGTTCCGTGCCTTATTTACATTTTGGGATTTTCACATCAGAGAACCCAGGCAACATTTAGGTGCTCCAGCAGATATTTCAAACTCTCAATCCTAGCCAGGTGTGGTGGCGCACGCCTGTAGTCCCAGCACTTGGGAGGCTGAGGCAGGAGGATCGGTGCGAGTTCGAGACCAGCCTGCGCTACAAAAGTGAGTTCAAGGTCAGCCTGAACTGCATAACAAGACCCTGTCTCAAAAAGACCAAAGGGGGGAAAAAAAAAATTAAACTCGCAATCCTGAAAATATACTTCACAGAGAAACATACCTGTTCCACAGGGACAAACCCTGTGCTTCCCAGAGAAGATAGATAGCTCAGTGCATCCTGTGCTCCCTGGAAAAAAGGGACCTATTGCGGAGAGCTCTCACTTATCAGGAAGGGTTCTGGGTTCACGCTGTGCCCTTGCTATGGGTACAGCTGCTTTTTCTAACCACAAAGGCAATTTGGACAGATAGTAAGGGGAGGGCTGGGTGTCACTTCCTGCCTTGCCACCCCCGATCGATGCGTGAAACTCGTGGGAAAAACATTTTTAATGTAACCTGCATCTCACCAGCTTTCTCAAAGATCTAAGGTGGCCGCCAGTACTACAAGGATGCTAAGGTGACGCAGACAGATCTGAACAGCGGAGAGAGCAGAGGTGTGGGTGGCAGCAGGTCCACAAACTACCACAACCTTGGGTGTGCACCACTTGACTCAAAGGCTTCTTAAAATAGCAGTCCCGAGTGTGAAGCTGGTTTCCGTTTGTTCCAGGCTTGCAGGCAATGTGCTCATGTAGCCAGCCCCGAGCTTCCTGGCTGGCAGGGGACAGGGACAGGGGCAGCTCTTTTTTTAAAAAAATTTTTAAAATTTATTTTATTTTTTCTTGTTTCAGAATTTTTGTTTATTTATTTATTTTTTTATGGCGGGCTCAGCCTGTCCTGAGGGTAGGGCTGGTGCAGCATGTGGTGCCAGGGATTGAACCGCGGTCCCTGAAGCCGCCCCAAGCTTTCCCAAGCAGCGGCCTTAGACCACTGAGCCATCCCGCCAGGCCCCGGAATTTTAAATCTTATCTTTAATATAGGAAGCTTGTTGTATTAGGGATAGTGACTTTTGCAGCTTTATAGCTTTCTAATCTTTGTGTGTGTGTGTGCTTTAGGGAAGGGTCTACGGGGTGTTCAGGATACTAGATCATACTCGTAGCGAACTGCCTGTTTACAGCCTCCCAAGAGCTGGGATTACAGGCACGTGCCACCACCTCCAGCCTCAATTGCCCTCTTAGCACACCCAGGGGAGGGGCCAGCATGGCAGGCCCAGGGATTGACCTCCCAGCCCTGCACCTTCTTGTAGGTACTTTAATCCACTGAGCTATTATTTGGCTGGCCCTTAGAGCTTTCTAATTTTAAAGAAATGCATCTATGATCACAACACTAATAACTATTAATCTCTTTTTTTGCATCTCCCTGTTACTATATATACATATATATGCATGTAATTTAAATGGATAATTACATGCATACTGTTATAAAATGTGCTTCTGTACTTACCAACATTGCATTCCGCAATAATGAATATGAAGCTTTATTATGTTTAATGCACATATTATATTTCAACATAGTGTTATTTCTTCATATTGATCAGGGAGTAGTTCCGGCCCTTCAACACCAAAACCTGTGGGTGCTTGAGTCCTTCAAATGAAAGGGCATAGGACTTCCTTGTAACCCACTTTCATCTTCCAACGCACTTTGTTTTTTGAGACAGGGTCTTGCTGTGTTGTCCAGGCTGGCCTTGAACTATGTATCCTAGGATGGTCACAAACTCACAGCGATGCTCCTGCCTCAGCCTCCTGAATGCTGGGATTCCAGGCGAGCTCTGCCATGCCTGACATTCAGTGCACCTCAAGTCATTTCTGGGTCACTTGAAATTCCTGACCCAATGTAGATTCTGTGTAAACAGCTGTGGGTTGAGGAAAGGACACGAAAAGTTTGCACCTTGTGGGTAGAAACACGACATTCTCACTCAAATGCTTTCTCACCACGGTCGCCGGGCTCCACGGACATGGAGCCCACAGACACGGAGGGAGGCTGTCCCTTCGGCAACTCATCACGTTTCCTCTTGACAGGCATGGAGCATTCCTGTTTTGTCAATTAAGCAGAGCGCTGCCCTTCTAAGTTTTTATGCCAATGATGTGCTTGTTCAATTGCATAATTATTTGCTTGACAAAATCCTAAAAGTGAAATTACCTGGTGGAAACAGTCAAGGCCTTCAGAACCTTTTCCACGTGTCCTTTGGCAGGAGTTTCCGTGTCAGCTCTTGGGAGTGTGTGAGCCCAAAGCCACTCTTTCCAGGCCAGCACCGACCCCCAGGGGGAAAGTGACACATCACAGGCATGACTCAGATGAGCTGAGCCAGGCGTCTGTGCGGTTAGCCGTTCACCTTTCTTATTTTTTCACCTTTTCGTTACTCCTCCTTGTACTTATTCTGATGGCTTAAGCATTGAAAATGATGCTTTTATAAATGAAGTGAGAATCTGATTATTTTCACTGATACATCTTCCAATCAAGTTTGCCGCAATTTTTTAAATATAAAGTCTTTTGTTCCCCTTCTTGGTGTTTTTACTTCAGTGTCTTCCTTGGAAAATAATTCTGTATACTCGTACACATACATTGCCACCGCCGCCACCGCCGCCACCGCCACCGCCACCGCCGCCACCGCCGCCACTTTATAAACCAAGTCTCTGGATTTTCCAGGTAATCTGTCCCAGGCTGTAAATGAGCGATTTAAGCCTGTACTCCAGATGGCCCCTATTTTTCTTTTTTTAAATTTAAAACTAATTTTCTCAATATATTCTGTTGGAAAAGACTTATTCTATATTAATGGATTATTCCTATATTTTGAATGATTTCAGCTGTTCATGTCTAGATATTCTTTTTTGCTCCAGGATGAGGCTTGTATCTTCCTTCCTTCCTTCCTTCCTTCCTTTCTTTCCTTTTTTCTTTCTTTCTCTCTCTCTTTCTCTTTCTTTCTCTTTTCTCTGTCTGTCTGTCTGTCTCTGTCTGTGTGTCTGTCTGTCTGTCTGTCTCTCTCTCTCTCTCTCTGTATTTAGTACAGGATCTACAGGGCATCACTGCATAGACCAGACTCATGGTGAGCCTCCTGTTTTCAGCCTCCCAAGTGCTGGGATTACAGGCGTGTGCCACCATGCCCAGTCTCAGCTGCTGTCTTAGTGCACCCAAGAGGGCAGGGCTGGCACGACATGCCAGGGGTGGAGCTCCTAGCCGCTTCATCTGCCTAAGCAGGCACTTCGGTCTGCTGAGCTATCTGGCTGGCCCAAGGCTCATATTTTTTTTATATTACTATTCTTTCATAATATTTCTATAATGCTACTTTGTAACAGTCTCATTGGCTAGAAATAAGGCTATTTGCATATGTTTTTCTTCAGGTGAGTTCTGTAATTTCTAACATCTTTAGTTTTATTTTTTCAGAATGCTGAGGTTTTCTGTATTTGTGTCATGCCCAGGACAAACAAAAGGTTAGAAGGTGACATTATAGAGGAGACCGTGCTCGGGAGATGGGTGAGACGCCATTGCCGATCAGGAATGCCCAGTGGAGCCCAATCCCTGTGGCCTTGAGCTTAATGATGACGACCTTCAGGTGGGCCCCTGACCCAGAATCTCAGTACCACGCCTCTCACTGGGGGCCAGGAAAGGGCCAGGGACATGGGTGTTCCCGTGTTCTGCACTGGTGCAGTGGCCCAGATGCCGGGACTATTGCGAGCAGAGTGCTTCTCATCTACACAGGCGAGAAGCGTGGATGAGTTGTGTAGCACACAGAGGGCTGCTGGGTCTCCTTTGGACGAGGTCAGATGTGTTGGTCTGCCTTCCCTTTGTTCAAGGAAAACACCTGGCAGACACAGCTTAATGGGAACGTGGCCTACTGGGTTCATGGCTTCAGGGCATCCAGTCCATGGCAGATGGGCTGAGTGCAGGAATGCCATGGTGGAGGGTGTGGTAGAGGAAAGGCACTCAGTTCCTGGCGGTTGGGGAGCAGATCCCCGAGGAGACTGTCAGGGAGACACAGGCCCTGCAGAGGGTCTCCGCAGTGAGCCATGCCCTGGAGCTGGGCTCACCTCCCAACCGCACACTTGCTGTGCCATCCCGGGTGAGTCGGGGGCGAGTGCCGTGCCCAGGGATCCCATCCTCCGCGTCAAGGTGACAGCTAAGAGCAGCAGCAGGCAAAGCCAGCACCCTCCTGGAAGCACCTTCAGAGGAACTCAAGGGCCCTGAGATTTGTGGCTTTGGATTTGTGTACCAGAGAGAATGGAAAAACCGTCTCTGCTGCAGAAGGCAAGGCCCAGTGCTCCTGGGCTTTTCCTCCAGCTCCCGGATGATGGGCAGAGTCTCGGGGGCTGGGCAGCAGCCCTGCTGACAGAGCGCCCTGCCCGCGCCAGCCCACCTGCGGGTCCTGCCTCCTCCAAGAATCCTCCAGAGGCAAAAGTTTTCCTTTTTGTCATATATATATATATATATATATATATATATATATATATATATATATATATAATTATTTTTTTTTTCTTACAGCTTTGCTCTTTCTGACCGTAATGAGTCCACAAGATTGGCTTGAGGTGAGGTCATTTGTTGCTTTCCCCAGGGGCAGCACCAGGTCCCCAGGATTATGGACAGTTGCTGGCTCCCTATTGGTTGTCCTGGCACAAGAGTCAGTGTCAAAATCCAGTTGTCCATGCACTGAGGTCAGTTACCACCCTGGAACCAAAAGGGCCAGCCTCCTCTCTTCCCAGAAAAGGGGCAAGCCCCAGCTCTGTGCTGCCACGTGGAGTTCTGCCGCTCATGACCACGCTGCATTTGGGGAAGAAACCTTCAGGTGGAACTCCTGGGAAGCACATCAAGAAGTGCTCAGGGCACAAGAGGTTTCCTTTTCTGTTTCTGCTGGTGTAGTTTTGTGTATCCATAATCCAGGAAGATTGTCCCATCGGCAGGAAGGTGGAGGAGCAGGTAAGCTTCAGCTCAGTGCTTGGCTTCTCCGAGGCTCTGCATATATTGTCTACAAAAGAGGAACTACAGACAGGAAGCACATCTGTAATCACAGCTCTCTAGGAGGCTGAGGCAGGAAGGAGACTGGAAATTTCGAGCCCAGCCTGTGCAATTATCAACTGCATCACAATTAAAAATTTCAGGAGTTTCTGAGGATAGCTCAGTGGACCAAAGCCCCTGCTTAGGCAAGTTTGGGCAAGTGCAGGGACCATGGTTCAATCCCAGGCACCACATGCTGCGCCAGCCCCACCCCCACGTTGGGCTGAGCCAGCCAGAGTCCCAGGGCTGGAGAGGCTGCAAGCAGGAGGATCACTATGAGTCTGAGCTGCGTAGTGAGATCCTGTAACAACCACGTACATTTAAAAAACTTAACAAATTTGAAAAGGGCTGGGGATGCAGCTCAGAGTCAAGATACTGAGTTTAATCACAAGTACTCCTAGGCACCCTCCTGCAGAGAGAGGTATAGGTAAAGCACCTGCTGTGAGGATTACTGAGAGACCACAAGGCCAAGAGAGCTGGCCCACAGGAGCTCTCCGGGGGCTCCCACGGCATCTGCAGACACCACCTGCACACACACAGGGCATCCAGACCTTTTATTCCCCTTCACACCAGGCATCTCAGGGCAGCCTCTCTCAGAAGAACACGGTTTCTCTCTCCTTTCTGTTGAAGGGGTTGTAGGGCTTCACAGTTGTGACCATTCGGGACAGCGGTCCCTGGTGACGGAAGGCGTCAACTGCCATTTCTTTCCGTAAGGTGCTGAGAGAGAATGGAAGAAGAAAAGCAAAACAGTGATGCGCAGCCTCTGTGAGAAAGCATACAGCCTCAGCTGTTCTCCAGCTAGCTATAGGCTAGTGGGAGAGGGTGACGGAGAGGGACGGAGGGAGGGAGAGAGGGGG